>BHFT01020674.1:0-66850 GCA_004320025.1 Laticauda laticaudata | reverse complement strand
ACTCCCTTTCCCGAGAGGCGGTTGCAGCGGTGGTCAGAAATGCCACCTCACAGCAGACTCGAATCCGGAAAAGAAAGTGCAAGGAGGCAAGATAAGAAGAAATAAAGGTTTTGGGTTCGACTGGGTGTATACATTCCATACAGCAGTTTTCACTCCGGTCCGCTTCTGGAGGGAGCGTGAACCACTTCCCATTGGCTAATGCCGTTTGACAGCCAGCTATACAGGGAGCTGTCAAAGTGGCATCAGCTGTTGCCTCGCCAGCTGACTTGCCTGTTAGCCCGGCAGTCGCAGCAACCCTTTATAATTCGTGGTAATAAAGTTACTTGACTGTTTAGCTTGTGATCGCAGCTCAATAATTCCACCACTCTATAACACTTGGCAATGAAGGAAACAAAGAAATGGGAAAAAAAAAAAAAAATTCGAATAAGAGGCGGCCGGGACAAGGAACAGATGAGCTCAGTCACTTTTCAAAAGCCCAAAGCCACTAGCTGCGAGCTGACCTGTGTCACACGCCGCAGGCAACTATTTTCGGCGAGCCAATGAAAATTCAACCATCCCCCAACTGAGGAGACAACCAGAAATCGCGATACGGAGATGACCTTCAACCCTGCGTTCCCGCACCTTTCAGACCGACGTCTGGACCTTGGGAGTCTATAGGAATCGGTTTTGCTACTTCCTGGAGCGCTATAAAACCTCACTGAAGCTTCAGCCCATAGGAAAAAGTCCTAATTTCTTAAGTTTTTTGCGGAGCCTAGCCAGTATTGACACTGGCTACGCCCGGCGTTGGTAGCTCTGCAAATCCTGTAGGAAATTCCTTGGGGAGTTCAAGAGATCCTTTCCAACATCATTATTCCCCAAACGCATCTAAATTGCAAGGAGGCATGCCTTTCAGCGACAAATTCAGGCTGCGGGAAGAGACTATCAGTGAATACTATGGCTCGGCCTTACATTGCTGGATTTAGAGACTATCTAGAGGATTGCTTTCTAGACAATAGTCTGTGGAGTTAGGGACTTAAGGCTGCAAAAGGCGGCTGTTAGCCAAAAAGGGAAACCTAACCCTAGAGTAGCGCATCGAAGAATCACAGGCTGCTGAGCTATCTGCACTGTCTGCAGCAGAAATCCAGGAACCCCATCAGACAGAGTAGCTCAAGCAGCCATTTTTGATGAACGGTTTTCTTCAGAGGCAGGGCTTCGAGGAATCAAACAATATAAATCGCCTCAGACAACAGCAAACCCCTTCTGAGGAACACGAGGCAAAAAACCAACTCCCCCCCTGCCCCGGCAGCAGCCATCCTGCCTGAGCTGTGGAGGAAACCACCTCAGGGCATCCTGGCAAGTTCAGGAAATGCATCCGCTTGGCAATTGCCAAAAGGAAGGCGTCACTTCCAGCCAGAGTCTGCCAAGCTGAAAAATTTTTTAACAGCAGAGTCCTCAGACACACCCATCTTTCAAGGCAAGTTGAAGACTGCTATAACCTGTTTACACGCCAATCAGACAAACAAGGCTCTAACAAAATCAGTATTTTGTTTCCTTAGAGGTAAACCCTGCAAGATGGAAGTTGCAACAGGCGTCTGCTCTATAAACATCATTTCCTGGGAAATAACCCTAAAGAGATTACTAACCAAAGACTATCAAAGAAGAAGCTCCTCGACTGCCATCTCGACTGCACCTTGACTTGCCACCTTAACCAAAGGCAGAACCATCCCAGTCCTCGAAAAGGCAAGTTTTTTTATTCAATTCAAAACTATTAAAGGGTCACTTGCCTCATAGTTGGTAGTGGATGGTGCCCTCCCTAGCCTGTTAGGATTAATCCTGGTTCGCCTGCCTCTTGGCCATCAACCGTAGACAGGCATCGAAACTCTATTTTAAATACTGAGTGATACCTATTCAAGGCTATGCTATAATATTCAAGCGAAAGGGTCTTGGGGTGTTACTCAGGCACCCCACATATTATTCAAGGTAGATCCTCAGGCAATCAACCACCTGAAAAGCTCATAGAAGTGCCCTTTGCATCTGCCCCCATAGTTGGATAAGGAACTAACAAACTAATCAAACAAGGGGTATTGGAGCCTGTGGACTTTGCAAAATGGGAGATCCCATTGTTACCGAGATTGCAACTTTAAAGATGGTAAGCATGAGAATCTGCACTGATTACAAGACCTCCTCAATAGATATCCTTCAATCAGAGCCTATCCAGTCCCCGTCATACAACACCTTTTGGCAAATTCCTTTTGACACTGGGACTTTTTTTTGCAAAACTAGACATGTCACAGGCAGTACCAAGAGTTCCCTGTAGTGAACAAGCCAGCAGATACTATACAGACTAGTAACACACAGGGCACTTTTTAGGTGCAGACGCCTCCCATTTGGATGAAAGCATAGCCCTTGGGATTTTCCCAATCTTTATGGAGAGATACTCCAAGGACTCCCAGACGTTAGGTCCCCTATTTCAATGATATTTTAAATTTCAGCCCTAGACAAACCACAATTGCTACAAGAATCAGAGCAATTCTTGATTCGCTTCAGACAGCATGGTCTTCAACTTAAAAAGACAAGTGGCACATTGCACTAAACAAGTAGATTTTTTGGGCTATAGAATTGACGCCTCTGGTATAACACCCAATTGAGTCCAAAGTCGAGGGCCATCCAGAGCACCCACACCTTCCAACAAGCTCAGCTCCGGGCCTTCTTAGGGGCTTCTCAACTTCTATGACTGCATTCCTCCCTCACAAAGCTTCCATTGCAGAGCCTCTGCACAGACTTTTGGACAAACAATCCCCTGGCATTGGGACCCAAAGAGCCCATGCTTTCCATCGCTGTCAAATCTTTGCTCAACCAACCAACAGCGGTACTAATAAGGTTCATCAACCAGCTACCTTTAGTGCTAAGCATGCAGCGCTTCTCTTTCCGCAAAATGGCTGTTTTGGGAGTATAGACTACCAGGTGGCTTTTGAGGCAACCCCATTTGCCTTTTTCTCCAAGAACTTTTTTCTTCAGCCGAGCAACAACTACAGCCAGATTGGACAAGGAGGCTTTGGCTGCAGTTGCTTCTGTCAACAAAATTTCACTGAGTTCCTCTATGGGCAACCAATTTAATTGAATCACCTGATACAAGCCTCTGTTAGACCTTTTGTCTGGTGAAAAACATTAACCCACAGATTTGTCCCCAAGAATGACCAGATGGACTTTATTTCTGCTGCTTATTCATACATAATGAATCATACTAAGTAATGTATTCGATACATACTGCTGATCCATCACCTGGGAAAAAACCTTTACCAATGCTGATGCTCTCAGCCACTTGCTCTTGCCTGTTCCTGTTGAAGATCCTGCACCAATAATGCTGTTTTCGAGATCAATGAATCTCAATTTCCCATTACTGCTTGACATTGCCTTACTCACTCCTCAAGGGGACAGGTAAATCACCCAAGTTCTGGACTGGGTGGGAAGGGGGTGGCCAGCAATCCCCTTATGCCCCTGAATTTTTCCTGCCCGCTTCAAGGCTCGCCAGCAGGAACTATCGTCTCTGTCAGGCTGTTTTACTGTGGGGAACAAGGGTGGTCATCCTTCCAAACTGCAGGCTCAGTTCTGAAGGTCCTGCATGAAAGGCCATTCTGGCTTGTCCAGAATGAAGGCCCTGGCTCACAGTTAACATGTGGGGGCCTGGCTGGATGCACAGATCTGCCAGCTTGGGTGAGTGACTTGCAAGCCATGCCAGGCTACAAGGCCAGCTCACCCACTTCAACTCAGGCAGGTGGGGAAGACGCCTGGAGCCCCTTGGTCCGTGGCTGCATATTGATCTAGCCGGCCCCTGTGCATGGGCGTATCATTCCTGGTAAGGTAGATTCTTTTCTCAAAGTGATAGACTTTGGCCCTGCTGCCCCAACAACCACTCAAGCCATTACAAAGGCCCTAACTAGGGGTATTCGTTACCCTGGCATCTTCTGACACCCTTGTGTCTGACAATGGGCCCATTTCCCTCTGCAAATTTGAAGTTTATTTAGCCAACCTGAGAATCAGGCACAAACTACAGCTCCATTTCACCCTGCTAGTAACGGGATGAATGAAATGCGTCAGGTCTGGTAAGGAGGCCTGGAGAGGTTTGGTCCACGCTGCTGGCACTCTAAGCTTTCTTAGGTAACGCTGCTACATCAACATAACAACCCCCTGTGCCTACTACCACAAGTCCCGGGCCAAGCTCCTTATGGGCAGCACGCCTTGAGAACCCACCCTGGCATATAGGGCTACATCCTCATTATGCCCCATCCACCTTAGGGTCCTGATTGGCCAGACCGGAAGTTTGGCCTGCGTCGACCTACAGGTGTACGGACCCGCAATTACGCAGGCCACCCTTATGAGTGCCAGGAGCAAGTCCGTGGAGTTAACTGGGCCTAAGTCCTATGGGTCTTGCTGGAGGACGGTCAGACTGGCCGCCGGCAACATCGACCAGCTGAGGAGGTCTGGAGAGTGGCTATTGAGATCCCAGTTGCCCACCAACCGACACGGACCCACCAACGTTGTTGAGGCTTATCCTGGGGCACTGCGAGCAATGGAACCTACCTGGACTGTCGCCTGAACACTCTACCCAGAATCACACATTCAATGAGGCTCCCATCATGGCCAAGCTCCAATGTGGCTCAGGAAGCGGAGAAGTTCTTCCTGCTGCACGCTCCAGCCAGGACTAAGCTGATCCGGCTGCCTGCGCAGGTGCAAGCCCTACCTTGAAGGATTAATGCATGCTCCTTGCCAGGGGAAAGGACGTGTTACATTCAAATACGCATCTTCACTCGGTCTGTCTGCGGGAAGGCGAACCCGCTCCCATTTGGTTGTTGCCGTTTGACAGCCGGCTATAAAAAGGAGCTGTCAAATGGCCATCAGTGTTGCTGGCCAAGCTGACTGCCTGTTAGCCCGGCAGTCATGGCACCCTTTATTCTTGTAATAAAGTTTATTCGACTGTTAGCTCCTGTGTCCGCTCAAATTATTACCACCACCTCTACAACACGGGTTAAACTGAAAAAATGCAACAATGTAAGATACCCTGGAATCTCAACTATAAAAATAACATTGTTCCCAAAGAAGACTTTGAATGCGGGTAAGGAAAGAGAAAAGGGAAAGGATCTTGGGTTTTTTTTTCCTCCTTCCTTATACTGCTAGCTAAGAAACTTAAGTAAGAAACTGACAAACATCCACTTTGACATTAATGGGCATTTAAGCTGAAGATAAAAGTGTCAAGGCGATAATAAAGATTTTTGGATAATTTTAAAAACTTTTAAAAGCAGGAAAGGAGACGTAAAAGAAATAAAAGGCAGGATCTTGGAAAAATGGAGGAGACTGCCTGGAACTAAAAGGAATTTACAGTGAATTTTAACAAGATTCTAAAAGAAATACATTTCAACTGAAACTTTGTACGAAATAATAGAACCCCAGGAAGAGAAAGTGAAAAAAAAAGCAAGAAGAAACCAGCTTTGGATTATTGGATTACTTGGTGGATTTTTGGAATTTTTGGCTATTGATTAATGACTAAAATCAATCGGGTGGTTGATCTTTAAAGTGCTTAAATGGCATCACTTTTAGAAGAATGAAAATGGAATTACAAAAACATCAAATGAAAGATGCCACAAGAAGGGAGAGTTCTTTTGGGTTCGTTATTCTCAGTTTCCCTAAAATGGAGAATCTGGAACTATAGAAAACAACAAGAACACTTTGTAGAACAAGAAGATCTGGACAAAGAAAAGCCATCTCTTAATGATCCAAGTAATTTTATGTGGGAAAAAAAGGAAAAGGGGGGAAAGACAGTGAAAAGTTTAAGATTTGAAAAAACAAACAAAAAAAAGAATAGTTTTGAAACAAATAATTACAAATATTAGGAAGCAACAAGAAGAGATATGTTCAGAAGAGGAATAGAAAGTAGACGGGACAGGGGGTAAAAAGGGGAGGGGGAGAAGAGGGGGAAGAAGGAAGGGAAGAAGTTTAAAGACAGAAACAATAAAGATGATAGAGGGAAACAGGGAAAATGTATAGGATTTGAAAGTATAAAGCCTGTTTAGTGATAATCGGGTTGAAATTTATTTGAAAAGGGATTCTGCAAAGGTGCATAAGATACGCATTGTTATGTTTTAGTATAGATAATCCATTTTAGAAAATATGATGACTAAAATGATGGATAATAATATTTATTATTAATATAGTGGAATGTTTGGTTAATAAAGAAATGAAAGAAAGTGAATGAGAGAATGAAATAAGGAAAGGATGGAAATTTTTAATTATTATTAAAGATTTATGAAATAATAAGTGGAAAGAGAATATGGGGGAAAAAAGAATTTAATTATGGAAAGTTTTAATAAGTGTCCAAAGGAAGCAATGAATATTCAATTGAAAAAGAAAAAGGTGTTTAAGATTTTTAATGATAGAAATTGAATTGGAATGGAATGAGTGTTTTATTACCGTATATATGATTTTTTAGGATATCGTGTTGTATTTTTAGAATGTACCCAAGCAGAATTTTGATTGAAATTATGTTATTATATTGAATGTTATATAATCTTAAAGATATAAATGGAAGTTTAAATAAGAGTTGAGCTGGACAAAATCAAAGATAATAGAAGGTGTCATACTCAATTAGTAATTACAGGGGAAAATTTGTTTTAAAATGAGAAAGATAATATGATTGAAACAGGAAACAAAAAGTACCAAAATTAATGATTTTGAATTGAGATATGACGATAATTAAAAGTTTGGAGAAAAATCAAAGGGAGGGGAAAACTATGTAAGAAAATGTTAAACAGTAATAGACATGGAATAAGAACACCAAAGAATGGAACATGAATTGAGTTTGGTGTCTATATGAATGAAGTGATAACCCGAGAATCGTGCTACGTCTCAAGAAAAAGATATTTTATTTGTATTATGGTTTTTTTTTCTGTGAAACCGAAAATAAAATTTATATTTAAAAAACCCATTCAAATCCTTGGGGATGTTTCTTGCAAAATTATCCTGGTTTCTTCCTGCTCAAATCTGTCAGTCAAATCAGAAGGTGGTATTCAGCAGGTTTCTGCCGGTTCCTGGAAGAACCAGTCACGCGGAAAATTTTTGAGTAGTTTGGCAGAAAGTGGCAATACCACCTCTGACTGGGGAATTTTAACAGTATCTTCCCTGCCATGGCCCACCAAGGCCACACCCACAGAATTGGTACTAAAACACACAAAATGGAATTCTGGGAGTTGAAGTCTCCCAGGCTTAAAGTTTGCCAAGGTAGGAGACCCTGCCCTATTCAGGGGAAATACAATCAAAGTCTCTTATCCTTCTGTTGCCTCAGATGATGTGGGAAGAAAGCAGACTCTAGGTCTCAAGAACGAAACACCACTCTATAGTATGGTGAAAAACGCCATAAGTCTTCTTAGCAGAGGCCCAGACCCACAATAATATCCAGCTCGCAGAAGAGCGTTTAAAACTAGAGTTGAATGGGCCTTGCTAAATAACCACGTGCTATTGGCTTTATTGTTGGCGAGCCCTTTCAGTAACCTTAGCTGAAGCTTACCTAAACTGCAAGATGGCAAATAGGCGTAAGTGCAACTAAGAAGGTAATTTGGATGGTTTATTCAATAGAACATGTAAACAATGGCAAATACTGATCTATGGACAACAAATTGCCTCTCATTATCAGGCCTGTGACTTGCCCCTTACTGCTTTGATGTCCTTTTTCATTCCAGTAGAAGCAGAGTATGAAATAGAGCTGGGAACAGACAATGATACGGTGGCTAAAAAATAGTTAGCATTTTTGTAAGTAGTAACGAGGGACTTTGCACTGCAACCCAGAAGTTGGCTTTCAAGCATTGTTAGGAAAGATTCCCTACTGTATCTAAAGCCCATGTCACTGCATCAGCGGATGCAAAGAGGAATGCTAAAACGGACAAAAAAGTTTGCCAATCCGTTGGAAAATGCTATGCATACCCGTTGTGTACTCTTGCATACCGTGTTTCATACGCTCTAATCATCGAAGCATCCTCCCTGAGATTTCATCCGTGCAAGAAGTTTTGAGCTGCACAAACCTTTTGAACGGATGATCTTTCCTACCGTGTTTATTACATCTGCCCATATATTGGGAAAAACGTTTACTATGTCCGTTAATCAATCTGTTACACGTCCGATGTATCCTCTCGGCCTCCTCTGGGCCATCCTCGCAACTCACATCTGCTCCAGCTGAAAACAGAAAGAGGAAAGGAATACGAAAGGTACACGGAACATCCACATCAGCGTAAGTAGCCATGGAAATAGAAAGGATGTAAGCAGATGCCCATTCAGGATATAAAGCATTAAATTGAAAAAACGTTTGTATATGGAGTATGTATCATCGATATTTAGGATGTTGGAGTAATGCCTAAGAAGTATGTGGAAGGACATCTAGCAGACAACCGATTTTCCTATAAAAAGGGAGGAAATCACCTGGATCTCAGTATGAGTCCAGCAGCCATGGTGTACAGACGCTCTTTCACCCATTGGTCTTGCTTTCACCTCATCCATTGGTTTCTCCACCCTGGATCATAACACACTCCTTATGGTAGCTGAGACATTCAACACCCAGAACCAAGCCCCTTGGTTTCAGACTGTTCCCTTTTTCTAACACAAGGAAAGAGGAGACGTTCAAGAGCTGTGTGGGTCCGAGGATGATCAAGGAAGAAGAATGGATGTTTTGGACTGGTATGACAAGCTGATGGTGGAGCTAGGACATGAAGACACTTGTGCATTCCATCACTTTCATGAGGATGCCCACCATCTCATGTTGACGAAATTGTAGAGCGTCTGAGACCCAAGTTGAACCAAGCCAA
Organism: Laticauda laticaudata; assembly: GCA_004320025.1. Taxonomy (NCBI): domain Eukaryota; kingdom Metazoa; phylum Chordata; class Lepidosauria; order Squamata; family Elapidae; genus Laticauda; species Laticauda laticaudata. The sequence continues at coordinate 58,025 of BHFT01020674.1, read as the reverse complement.
GCAGCAACTTCTATCCACCTGGACCCTGGAACTAAAGGAGGCACTGGACCTCTGCGACACCTGGGCCCCTGGAACCACATACAGAAACATGCAGTATGCCTGGAGGGTGCCACAACACAACACCATAGCAATAGTGGTCAGAGAAGTGGTGCAGGCATCATCGAAGAATTGTGGAGCGAGCTCCTCCATTGTCCATCCACTGACAGAAGGCTGGAGGAAAGTTGGCAGAACAGAATGGTATCAGAGGTGGAACTTTCCCCAACCGTTGGAGCCATAGATTGGGGAAACGTGGCCTTTTGCAAAGCTCCGCCAACTCGGGGTCACTTATGTAAAACACAAGGGCTTCTTCAATATCATTCCTCTTTGGCCATGGTTTGATTAGCTGCACTACGAAAGTTCATGTAGACTCACCGATGCAGTTCAGGCCAAGCGGGTACAATGCTTCCAGATAGCCTAGGTTAATACAACGACAGTGATCACTCAGAGGATGGGCTGGAGCGAATGACAACTCATCCATGTGGGACTTCCCAGATGCCAGACCCTAACACAGACACCACACAGATGGTGGCCCTACGTGTCCATCGGTGGAGGATGATCGCCTTCTCCCTCACAACTACTCATGAAGCCTCTCGACACTTCAGAGACACCTCCCCGTGCTAGAAGCAGAGGAGTCTTCAATCATATAGGGTCTGTCCAGGGGCAACGATGGGTGGTGGAGAACGTCTTTGGCTATCCTGGCAACAGGCGTTCCAGGTACTCTTCAACACATGACAGCATTGCCCACAGAACGTGAGGAGCATCGTTGGAAGCTTGCTGCAATTCCTGCACATCTCATGCGCACACGCTAGCGCAGTGTTGCAGAAAGGCTTGTGGGACCGTCAACAAGAAATTGGGGACATGGGGCCTGGTGAATGGGAGGCAAGGACGAACCTGATATACACTGTTGGATGTACAAGGCCCCAGACAGAGCTTCACATTAAAGGGAAGAAGCAGCGACAACCTCCTGAAAACACTGGGTGCACACTTCCCAGCCTGGAGCATAGTGGAGTGGCAAGACAGGGAATGATAGTGGTAATGGAGTGCTTCCTTGAGCCTCGTCTCATAACACTGATGAGATTGTGCCATCGTGTTGGGTGGCCTACAATTAATCAGGGGTTACATAAAGAGCTTTTTTTGTATTTTGAAATGTGTTTGATCAATGATATAAAATGTGTTAAATTGATAAAAGGGCATATGGTGTGGAAGCTGGGAAGGGTGGACCATAAACACGTCCCCATATGCTTGCCCACTGAAGGTTTATCTATCCCACAGCTATCCTTTACCTATCCCAACAACTATCCTTACCCATCCCACAAGCATGCACGGATTAACCATTTTTTTATTCAAAGTTTTCACCAAATTTATAAAGTAAAAAAATGAACCAAGTGTGTTAAAGCAAAGATAACCTTGTAATTAATAACTGTCTTTAAGTAAACTGTCATGAATCTTTATTTAAAAATAAAATGAAACGCAGTGAAAGTGTCTGTTAATAGCAATGATAAAGCTAAAACCAGGATAACAACTCAGTCTCTGGCACTAACTTGACTCGAGTCACTTCTGAGGCATGTCCATGGATTCAAGCTGTGTAAGCGACAGGGACTGTGGAGGTAGCTGTGGCTGGAGTGCTGGTCTGAGGCCGCCATTGGGGTGCTTTTGCCCCCGAGAGTACAACAGGGGATGGTGTGTAGCAGGAAGACTCTCAAGAGCTGCTCAGTCCCATGAGGTTGATAGGCCCCTTCATCTCAAAGTACGTGCGATATTCAGGCACAGACTGAACTGACAGATTGTCTGTTTCGAACTGGCTTGGCTTGTGGGGTGGAGCGAAGTGAGGAGTGTAGTGGCGGCGTGTCTGGTTGCAGCTGCGGCGAGGTGGTGGCATCTGGTCGAGCGTGCGGATGAATGAATTGGGGCCTGGACTGGGAAAGGAGCGTGGTTTCTGGCCAGTGTGTGGCGAGTCCTGGTACGCGTCTACGACCTCTGGTGTAGGTGAGAGCATGATTGAAAGCCTGTGGAAGCTGTTGGACATGTGCCTGTGGGGTGGGACAGCGAGCAGGAGCCCCCTGGACTGCGGGTTGGACAGGTTCCAGGCTGGCGCCTTGAGAGGTTGATGGTGACAGGAAGGTGGCTGTTATACTTTTTCGCTTCATCACCGTGGTATCAATGGCCAGCTGGGGAGGAGAGATGCAGCTCTCCTCAACCCTGCTGGCAGTCTCCCCCCTCTTCACCACCTCTACAGTGTGGCTTAGCCCCGAAACCAACCGGCACGGGGGTGCTCCAGTGGTGAACATTGATCAAAACCGCGCAGAATCGTGGATTTTGGTCCATCGCCAAAGAAGCTCAGACCGGAAGTCCTCCCAAGGATTTGAATGTTGATGTACTATTCTATATTGGCCATGGGGTGACCTTGCTTCCCTTAAATTGTATCTGTACCCCTAGTTACAATTGGCATTCTAGGAAGATTGTCCTTGAGTAGTTTTAAGAAAAAAATATTTTTTTTAATTGTAAACACCTATTTTGTTGCAAACTGCAATCTTCAGGCAATTTCTTGCAAAAGTGAAGGATGTTCGTTTCAGTGATAGGTGCAAAGAGAGAGGACGACAGCCCACTGAATGATGTATATCTACATGCAAGTGCACACACAGTTTTGGTAAGAAATATGCCCAGTTCGGTGGTAGGATTCAAAATTTTTACTACTGGTTCTGTGGGTATGTGGCTTGGGGAGCGTGGCATGGCTTGGTGGACATGGCAAGGGAAGGATACTGTAGAATCTCTATTCCCCCATTTCAGGGGGAAGGTTACTGCAAATCCCATTCCCTCCCCACCCCACAAACCTGCTTTCCAGCTCTGTTCTCCTGTGTAGGACAACAACAAAAAAAGACCCAGCCAATCAGCTGGTTCTCAGGAGGCAGAGAATCGATGGGGGCAGGGTCAGTCACAGGTGGAATTTACTGGTTCTCTGAACTACTCAAAATTTTCACTACTGGTTCTCCAGAACTGGTCAGAACCTACTGAATACCAACTCTGGCCCAGCTGTATGAAAATCAGTGCTAAAGAAAAAGGATATCACAATGCAAACCACCAAAATAAGATGGACATGTTATTTTGCCAATCCAGTTTTAAAGAGTTTGTAACATGCACCTAACAAATAATTTGTGGGTGATTCATTGAATATAACAGGTCCTAGTTTGTTTTTCTATTAATATAACTTTAATGAGAGAGGTAGACATTGATGTGCAATTAATTTAGCCTAATTGCATATTAATGTCTACCTATGCCATTAAAGTATCAGAACAGCCGATGGAAATCTGTATCAGAAATCTATGCAGCTGCTACTTAATGAAACATTTCATTTCATTTTTAAATACGATGTGCAAAAAGTCCACTCCATGTCTTCTTGAGGTCAGCAGCAAAATACTTACTTCCATTGATGTGGTCACAATTAAAATCCAGATGGTCCATCATTATGGGACCAGAGTGGGGGTGGAAATCTAAATTTAATCAAATTATCTAAAATTTCATTTAACTGTATAAAGTGATGGAGACTAATATTAATTAAATCATCCCACTAAGTGCTTTTCATTTCAATGGACAAGATCATTTAGGTCTGCCTTCCTCAAGCTGTCATTCTTTCTATGGGCTGCTAAGGGCAATTTTCAGACAATCTCTACACATCTAGGTGGTACCTAGTTGGACAAGGTTGATTTAAGGCATTATTTTTTCAGCACCCGTTGCTGTACTTTGCATGAATCTGAATTAAAAAGTGCATATGGAATATGTTTCAATGTCATTGAATAGTACATAATTCTATCACTGTAATTGTGTTTGTGTGTGTGTGTGTACACAAACACACACACACAAGCATGCACACACACATGCACACACACATGCACACAAACACACACACACACAAGCAGATGAATAAGGTAATTGCTAGAGCATCACCATTCAATGTGGGAGACCAGGATTCAAATATTGTCTGATACTTACCTTACCTGTAGAAGAAAGTGGTGGTGATAGATGTAGCAGTGCCCAGGGACAGCAACCTCAGAAAGAAAGAGTATGAGAAGTTGGAGAAGTGTCAGGGCCTGAAGGAAGAACTAGAGAGGATGTGGAAAGCAAAGGACAAAGTGACCCCCAGTGATGGTAGGAACAACAAGGGCTGTGACTCCTAAGTTGGGAGAAAGGATCCCAGGAGACACCAGAGCCCTCTGTCCAGAACAATGCAGTGCGAGGAAAAGCTAAGATATTGTGCAGAACCCTCGAACTCCCAGCCCTCTGGTAGAGGACACACGATTGAGGAGGACACATGTCACCATATATAAAAATATGACACACTCATACATCATATGTTTACATCCTACACCCTACATCTGTATATCATACACACATATATTAAGGCCCTGTCACACTGGCCGACAGATGCAAAACGTTTGTAAAAAGGACACAGCGGACGAGCAAAATGTTCCATTCCATTGTTATCCGCTCTCAAAAGTGCCCGAATTTGCAGAACCAGAGCAGACAACATGGAAAGGAACGGACGGGGGGAAGACGTAGGCGGGATGGAAAGCGGATGCTTCACGGAAGCCTAGGCGATGGAAGCGGATGGGAGCAGATGGCACATCCGCAAGGCTTCTGGGGAGCACAGCAAAGTGGACGCGGAATGGAAAGAGTGGATGCAGAGCAGATGCCAAGCGGATGAAGCGGAGCGAGGCGGAAGCCTAGCGGATGCCTAGCAGAATGCCTAGCGGATGCCTAGCGTTCACTGCGCATGCGGGGAGGATGCATTGCGTCAGCCCCACGGATATAAGGGAAGCAGCTCGCAAAGCAGGTCACCATTCAGAGGAAAGACCTGCTTCCAGACACAGCTTGCCAGCCAGCCAGCCAGCCAGCCAGCAACCCAACAACCATGGGAAGAAACGGAAGCCTCTGCATCTGCTGCCAGCCCTGGCAAGAGGGACAGGGCCACGCTCCCACCCCCTGGCCCTGACTCTGCTTCTGCTGGGGCTTCTGCTGCCCGGGCTCGCTCTTCTGGTGCTGGTGCTTCTGCTGATGCTGCTTCTGAGGTGGTGCTTCTGCTGATGCTGCTTCTGATGGTGGTGCTTCTGCTTGGTGCTTAATCTGCTGATGCTGCTTCTGGTGGTGGTGCTTCTGCTGATGCTGCTTCTGGTGGTGGTGCTTCTGCTGGTGCTTACTCTGCTGGCACTGCCCTGGTGCTGGTGCTTTCTGCTGGTGCTTACTCTTGCTGGCGCTGCTCCTGAGTTCCTGCTGCGTCCTGCTGCTGCTTACTCTGCTGGCACTGCTCCTGGTCCTGCTGGTCCTGGTGGTGCTCCTGGTCCTGGTGGTGCTCCTGGTCCTGCTAGTGCTCCTGGTCCTGCTGGTGCTCCTGGTCCTAATCCTGGTCCTGCTTGGTCCTGCTTTTGCTGCTACTGTTGTTGCTGCTGGTGCTGCTGGTGGTGGTGGTGTGGAGGGGCAGCCCTACAACCTCGAAGCCCTTCTGATGAGGCCCATATGGCCCTGCCAAGGGAAGGAAGAGGCAGACACGTGAACGGGAGAGGAGGCATAACACCATAGAAGAGGAACATAGGAGGAGGTGCTGCAGTGGCTGAGGGAGAATGAATATCTTTGGCGGAAGGGACAAGGCTCTTTCGAGACACCAAGAGGAAGCAGGCTGCTGGAGAGAGAAGGCGGAGAGCCTGGGCTACACTTCGGAGTGCTCCTCGGCTGGTGGAAGCACAAGCGACACCTGGTACGGGAAGCTGCACCTCAAGAAAATCTGGCCAGGCCACGGTCAAGCTGACGGACCGGGAGACCTACGTGATGGCAAGTGCAGCTTCTTGGAGGGTGAGATCCGCCACCGAGAGCAGCCCCTCTCACAACCTCTCTCTCAGGCAGCCTGCTGAGAGCCAGTCCTCTTCTGGCAAAGAGTCAGCTCCTGTGTCCAGGCAGGTATCCTGTGGAGCATGCCATGACGGAGACCCCCCAACAGCTGTACTTCCCTGGTGGAGCACGTGGAGGACCCCCTGACGCAGTGGGAGAAAGGAGATGGTACTTCCACCACAGCCCAACCCGCATCCACCCCAGCTCCACCTCCACAGAAAGGCAGAGAGGCAGACCGCGAGGGGCAGAGCACACGTGTCCTGCTGGAGATAAGAGACACCATCAGGAGCAGCGCAGATCTCTCTCTCAGCTGGTCACACCAACGCCCCATCCTCCAACCGCAAGCCCTTTCTCACCTACGTCAACCAGACCCTCATGAACATGGCAGAACCCCAGTACCAGGTGGTGAAGGACAGGATCACCGATCTTCTTCACAACCCTCCAGACCAAGATGAACCTGCTCCCACCCAGTCCAGGCCTGCTCCTCCACCCCAGATGATGTCACTTTCCTTCCAAGGCGTTTCCACAGGCCCTCCCTACCAAGGCTACGGCTACCAGGAGGTCCAGCAGCACAGGCAGCCCTTCCCAGTCCAGGCACAGGTACATCAGACGCCACCGAGTGCCACTGATGCAACCGATTCCACCCACGCCACTGATGCAGCACCACCCAGATGCCACCCATGCACCAATGCCATCACGCCAGTCTCACCCAGCTGCAGACCAGACAGCCCCACTACACTGCTCCTTCCTCCACCCAACAGCCAAGCCTGGCTCAGTACATCTGTCATCGGTATTGGGGCTGACAACCCCATGTCATGGAGGAAGGGGCTCTCAACATGGGCTGACCAGCTGTCTCAACACACCCTGTTGTCCTCTGGCCAGGCCATCCCTGGCCGACTTCAGCCCAGCAGCAGCACCTCCAGAGCACCTTACTAGTCTGGGCATCCTAGAGTGCCAGAGACTGAGTGGCTACCTGTTGACTTTATTTTTGCTTTGGACACTTGACTTGGGTCATTTTTCTTTTACAGCTTGTTATTAATAAAGATATATCTTTGCTCACACACTTATTTTGTTATTGTCAGTAAAGTCTTGTGGAAACTTTTAGATTGGTTTAAGCCTGTGCATGCTTGTGGATGGGTAAGTAGCAGTGGGATGGATAATAGCTGTGGGATGGGCAGGGATACCTGTGGCATGGGTAATAGCTGTGGGATAGAAACCTCCAGTGCAAGCATAGTGGACTGTATGATCAGTCTCCAGGTGCCACATTATGCCCTTTATTATCATAATAATGTAATCAATCATCCACACATGTCAACAAACACAACTCTTTATTAAATGCCCTCGGTCATTGTAGGCCCACCCAACACACATGGCATCTCGTATCTCTATATATATGATGATATCATCAAGGATAAACATGCCATCATTCTCTCACTGTTGCACCAGTGCTATATTTTCAGGAGGTTCGTCTACTCCTTCCCTTCACGGTCTGTTTGGGGTTATATCTTTATGTCTATACAGGTTTCACCCTTCGCCTCCTTATGCCCCATTGCCCTTGGTTGGAGGTCCACGAGCCTGTTCTGCAAGCGATAGCGGTTGTTCATTGATTTGGTGTATGAGTATGCCACGATCCTCCTCACGGTCTCGGGCGATGCTGCATCTGGTGAGAGTACCTGGAACCTGTGGCCAGGATGCAAAGGCTTTACCACCCGCCTTGCCTGGACAGCCTGTAGTTGATGGATAGTTCTTTCACAGGTTCTGGAAGTGTTCCCCGATTATGATAGGGCACATCTTTTTTTGCGTGTCGTTGGGCAGGGGTCGTTGGATTGGGAAGGCTCCATGATAGAGGATTTGCATTGTTAGTATTGGCGTTGGTATACCCGGGATATCTGCAGCTTTTACTTGCATGAAGCTGATGTACATGAACTTTTTTCAAGCATCGACCATGGTTGAATGATTGCGAAGAACTGAGTTTGAAATAGTGGACCCCAACTGGGCTGGAGCTTTGCAGGCCACGCATTCTCCATCTATGGCTCCAACAATGTGGGGGGAAGTTCCACTTCTGTATACCACTCTTCATCTTCCAACTTCTTCAGTGGAGGGGCACTGAGGAGCTCCTCCTTGTATTTTCTTTATGATGGCCTTCTCTCTGACCACAATAGCTAGTGTTTGTTGGCACCCTCCAGTGTATTTTGTGCTCTTCCGTGTGCCTGTTAGTCAGTGCCACCTTGAGCCCAGGTCCAGGCTGGGCTGGAAGGTTGGTGTTTGCCGGTCAACCTGGGTCTCGCTTAACTTCGTCATTATGGCAATCCTTAATTCTGGATGCGATTTTTTTCGATTTGCTCCACCATCAGCATTGTTGTACAGTCCGTACTCTGTTCTTCTCATCCATCTCTTTCATTGTTGCCTCCTTTTCTTTCGCAGTAGAACAGGTAAAGAGCCTGTAGATGCTTCGCACTTTGTAATGTGACTATCATGTGTTAGTATTCTGTGGAAAGAGCTAGATCAGAATGAAGGCTGCAGAGGTCTGCACTATGGGCTGAGAAGTGAGATCCTGGGTGAGTTGCTCCCCCTTTTTATATGGCCAATATAGGTTTTCCACTAGGTGTCCTTTTTGTGCATCCTCTAGACATCCTTAATATCCTAGGCCCTCTGCGAACGGTTTCTTTCTGTTTATGCGAGGCATGAATCGCTTTCATCCTTTCTCCGCCGTGCTACAACGTGCACGTGGCTTCCTCGTCCTGTTGGGTCCGCGGAGTGGATTTGAGTTGTGCGGGGTGCGCAGCATTTAGGATATAGCAGACGTGTATCGGATATAGAAACAGATGTTCCTCGTTTTGCGTTGCGGATGATGCGTTGGATACATTTTTAAAAGTTTTGAGCAGCTCAAATCTTTTTGTGAGGTAACCTCAGTCTATTGCCCTGGACAGATAGATAATAAACGGAAGTTTACAGAACGGATGGAATCGCATTAACCAACGGGATGGCAAGTGTTTCTCGTTGTTACATCCTCTTGTCCAGCGTCAGTTGGTGCTCAGGGCTGTGACATGGGCTTAAGATGTTGAATGCACACAGGCACACACATATGAAATACACTGCATTAAAGTAAATAGTCTACTATGTTAGCTCCCTGTCAACAAAATCTCTGAATGAAGTATTTGGCGTAGCACTCAGTTGTGTCTGAGACTAGTCTTTATGACCATGAGTCAAATTTTGAAACTGTGATCACTTCCAGATGTTTGGGGAAAAAAATCAAATGCAACTCCAGAACAGCTTTCAAAACTGATAAATCTATTCCTGGTTTCTCTGCAGGATGTACAACATTGGAGCTAAATTGATTGTCTTGAAGTGCTATGCTTTTTGGGAGAGCTTCTGGGAACACATTCACCGCTGGTGGTTACTCACAGCTTCCTCTACTCCTGGCTCCTTTCCCTTGCCATAATTTTTTTTTCAACATTTCAGGGCCAGCAGAAAAATAAACTGTATAATAACCAAACAATGCTTGAATGGAAAATTAGGTAGGGGAAATGAGAGGATCTGTTGTGGTGTTAAAATCCCCTATAAATGTCATGTCTCCTGGAAGTCAGATACTGACCAAAACATTGCTTTAAATGCTCTTTTGACTGGGGAACTTGTCTATTTTCCTCCATCTCTTCAAATATATTGGATAATAAAAAGTCAACTGAATGTTAATTCACTTGTTATTCAGAGAAAGTGTAGACATTAAGACTATGTGTGTATTCTGAGGTAAACCGTGCTGTACTAGTGCCATGTTTGTTTTTATTTCCCATTGTGTAAGCATACAACTCCAGTCAAGAAGGTATAGCTTCTGAAGGCAGAAGGATGATCAGAACTATGACATGAAATTCTGATATCTACCAAAGTGCTTATGATGTAGAATCTATGTTTAGGGCACATACATGATCTGTAAAACAATTATAAGAAAGCTTATATAATAAATTCAGAGTATGCCATTCCTAAGCAATTTTACGATATTTAGTTGCAATGTCAGAATGGAACCTTACAGTATGTAGCAGTTATTCAAACTAGACTAGAGTGTACAGAAGGTCTGTATGATCCCCAAACAGGACAGAGGAAAATGTTAATTCTTCCTCTACCACCTTTAAAAAATAACGGAAAATTATTCTAGTGGGTTACACTTAAATAGTAATGTTTTCCATGCAAGTGGGCAAAATAGTCCTGTTCCTTTTTGCGCATTCCTATTTCCCCCCAATTACTCACAAAGAATCTTCCCTCTCTTCCTTGATCTCTTTCTCCTCAGGTGGCTAATCTCCTACGGCTGTTCCAGATCCCTCAGATCAGTTATGCTTCCACCAGTGCCAAACTGAGTGACAAGTCTCGCTATGATTACTTTGCTCGCACTGTCCCACCAGACTTCTACCAGGCCAAAGCTATGTCTGAGATCCTGAGGTACTTCAACTGGACCTACGTCTCCACTGTGGCCTCTGAAGGAGACTATGGAGAAACAGGCATTGAAGCTTTTGAACAACAAGCTCGGGCCCGCAACATCTGCATTGCCACTTCTGAGAAAGTGGGACGCTCTATGAACAAGAAGACTTTTGATGGAGTAATTAAGGCACTGATGCAAAAACCCAGTGCAAGAGTGGTAGTGCTATTCACCCGAAGTGAAGATGCTCGAGAGCTGCTAGCAGCTGCTCAAAGGATTAATGTGTCCTTCACTTGGGTGGCAAGTGATGGTTGGGGTGCTCTAGAGAGTGTAGTGGCCGGCAGTGAGCCAATTGCTGATGGTGCTATCACTATTGAACTGGCATCCTACCCAGTACAGGAATTTGCAGTGTACTTCCAAAATCTCAACCTCCACAACAACAGCCGAAATCCATGGTTCCAGGAGTTCTGGGAACACAAGTTCCAGTGTAGTTTACACAGCCAGAACTGCAGTCATTTCTCCTTGAAGTCAGGGCAGTTTGAGCAGGAATCCAAGATCATGTTTGTGGTCAATGCAGTCTATGCAATGGCCCATGCCCTTCATAATATGCATCAAGCACTCTGCCCCAATGCCACCAAGCTCTGTGATTCCATGAAGCCAGTCAATGGTAAGCGGTTCTACAAGGATTTCATGCTCAACGTAACTTTTGATGGTAAGCCAAAGTAATGGTTTGATATAGAGAGTTGTGGGAACGAATAAAGAACATGAAAATCAGGGCATGGAGAACAGAACTGGAGCCTCAGATTAAATTTAATGATACAGTCTCAGGGCAGATCATGGCAGAAATATCCTGAAAGATAGAGTTTTCTCTACCTGTTGCCATCAAGTGAAAAAGTCTCACTCTTGTTTTCTTGGGTATGACAGCTGCTAGTTTAGCATGCTTGTACAAATGGAACAAAACTTAGTTTTCTCAGGCCAGGAGATTTGACTGCCTAGAACAGAAATCTCCAAACTTGGCAACTTTAAGACTTATGGACTTCATCTCCCATAGCTGGCTGGAAAATTCTGGGAGTTGAAGTCCACAAGTTTTAAAGTTTTGCCAAGTTCAGGAACCCCTGGCCTAGAATTTGACTTTCCATAAGTTCTGCTAATATCTTACAACGAAAGGAAGATAGTTGTACACATTAAACTTCATTTAAGAGAGATTTACAGTATTGTTGCGATCAAGCCAAAGGGCTCCCCATTTGTATCCAGCTAAGTTCACACTTGCATACATTTGATTTTACTTTCCTATGTACTCACCTTTGAGTGTCACGGCGCTGGAATAATAAAGCAATAATGAGCCCCTGAGTTTTCAGGTTACAACAGAATTCTGGCTGGGGAGTTCTGAAAGTTGAAGTCCACACATCTTAAAGTTGCCATGTTTGAAAAGCACTCATTTCAGCAGCCATGTCTTCTAGAAAGCATCGGCGGCTATTTTAAAGGCTGTTTCTTCCATGTGGGAGGGGGAACCTACAAAACTGCTTCACTGACAATCCAACAGAAGTGTTGTCTATGTATACAACTATCAAAAACTGCATATGGAGCAGCAAGCCTTCCAGAGGATGTGGCTGCTTGAATGTTTCAAGGAGGGAGGTGTTGTTTGTACTAACATGCTTTGAAAAAATGCCACTTCTGAACTCTTTGCATAGTTCTAATGCACAACTTTTGGGAAACATTAAAGGATTATTTATTATGTTCTGGCTGCTCTGCAGTGATTCCAAAGATAGCCTTTTCAATCCTCATGCCTTTCAGATATTTTGGACTTCAGCTCCTATATTTCCCATGTCTAATTCAGTTTTTAAGATTTCTGCACAGATTATGTTGCTATCAACTTTGTTGAGAATATGTAAGTAAATTATGTATATTGGGGGTGATAAGCATCTCTCTGTAAAAGAAAAAAAGACCCATAGTTTCTATCCATATGAAAATGATGAGGAATAGAACTTCTGTTTTTAAATAGAAAGTGGCAAAAGTATAACAGAACCAATTTGGGGAAAAAGTTTCCATGTGGACAGCTCAGTTTTGTAATCATGTTATTTTTCTCTCATTTGAACCCAATTTTCCAATTCCACTTCACAGCTCCATTTCGACCACCACTAGACACCAAAAGTATGGTTCGATTTGACCAATGTGGAGATGGAATTGGTCGTTACAATATTTTCAACTACCAGAGAGCCAATGGGAGATATCGCTATCAGAAGGTAGGCTACTGGGCAGAAGGACTCATTTTGAACACCAGTCTCATTCCATGGGTGAAGACATCCATTCCTGTTTCTCAGTGCAGTGATCCCTGCAAGAAGAATGAAATGAAGAGCATGCAACCAGGAGACATGTGCTGTTGGATATGTATCCCATGCCAGCCGTATGAATTTCTGCTGGATGAACTTACTTGCAGAGATTGTGGCCTTGGTTATTGGCCCAATACGACTTTAAATGGATGCTATGAACTACCCCAAGAGTATATTCACTGGAAGGATGTCTGGGCTATTGGGCCAGTCACAATTTCTTGCCTTGGTTTCATGTCCACTCTGTTTGTTTTGGGGGTTTTTGTTAGGAATAATGACACTCCTATTGTGAAAGCATCAGGCCGAGAATTATGCTACATCCTGCTGACTGGAGTGTTGATGTGCTACAGCATGACATTTATCTTCATTGCCAAGCCTTCCACTGTGGTCTGTACTCTGCGGCGCCTAGGGTTGGGCACCTCCTTTGCTGTCTGTTACTCTGCCCTCTTGACCAAGACAAACCGTATTGCACGGATTTTCAGTGGCATCAAAGAAGGCGTGCAGCGTCCACGGTTCATAAGCCCCACCTCCCAGGTGGTCATCTGCCTGGCTCTTATTTCATGCCAGCTCATTATTGTCATTATCTGGCTCATGGTGGAGATTCCAGGCACACGAAAGGAGACTGAGTCAGACAAAAGGTATATTGTCACCCTCAAATGCAACAACCGAGACTCCAGCATGCTAATTTCACTCACCTACAATGTCCTCTTGATCGTGTTGTGTACAGTCTATGCCTTCAAGACCAGGAAATGTCCAGAAAACTTCAATGAGGCTAAGTTCATTGGATTCACCATGTATACCACATGCATCATTTGGCTAGCCTTCCTGCCCATCTTCTATGTTACCTCCAGTGATTACCGCGTAAGTTAGCTCTTGCTGGGAATAAGATTAAAAAAAGATATCTTAGCATACAGCAGGCAGCTTCAGAGAATCTTTCCCAACCTGGTGCTCTCCAGTCCAGATGTCCTGGGATACAATTCCCACTGATGGAGTCTGGATTAGGAGGGAGGAAATTGAAGTTCTAGTCCACTCTTAGCTACAGGAGATCACTGGTGACTTTGGGCCAGTTATTCTCTTTCAGTCAAAGCTCCATCCTCATTAGATGATTCCTGTGGAAAAACATAGGAAAAGGGAGTTCTATGTATGCTACTTGGAGCTCCTGAATGAAAGGTGGGATATAACACTAATAAACATAATCAATCCGAAATTATGAATTGTTCCACAAGTAATCTATTTTTATTTGGCATATGTCAACTTTTATCCCTCTCCCCTGATGCGAGCAAATTTTACTTAATCTGTTCAAGGAACAAGTAACAACCCAATTCATTCATTCATTCATTCATTCATTCATTCATTCATTCATTCATTCATTCATTCATTCATTCATTCCACAGCATGCACCAACAAGAAAATAAAGGCAGCAAAAAGAGTAAATAGTCAAATTTAAGTTGAAGGTGCTAGCAACTTTATTTGTGAGGCTTCTTTGTTAGTAAACACTCCAAGAAGATCTTGGACATGGGAAAGATGTTTGCTGCATAATTAGCGCTACGGTAGCACTAAAATGTGACAAGTATCTTCTGTGTTAATTCTGTTATTGTCTAATTGCAGAAAGACAATGCTGCAGCATTCCAGGTCTTGAGTGGGCAAACAGTCAAGGTCTTCAGTTGCATATCTGTATTATAAGTTTGCACACATATCCCAGCAGTCATGCTTTCCCTTATCAGTCTCCTTCTAGGAATTTCTGGAACAGAACCTGACAAAGAGTGTCACACTATACCAGAGGTCCCCAAACTTGGCAATTTTAAAACTTGTGGACTTCCACTCCCAGAATTCTATTCTGGCTGGAGAATTCTGGGAGTTGAAGTCCACAAGTCTTAAAGTTTCCAAGTTTAGGGACTTCTGCACTATACGCTCAATTTAGTTGCCATTGTGATAGTTGTAAGTCATTCTTTACCATATCAAATTAAAAGAGTCATATTTTTTCTTTCTTTCTTTCCATTTTTGAAACACTTTTTTCCCTATGGAAAGAATACATAAAACTCTCCAGGGTTTCTCCACATTCGATATACTTAAGTGTGATTCAGTTTCTGGAATATAGACAATAAAAGCTCCAGTGGGGATGGAGAAACCTGTAGCTCTTTATTGTTAAGAACATAAGGACTATCCAAAAAGTGCCAATGGTGCTTGTGTAATTGCATCCTGGATAGCACAACAAGAACAAGAATAACAATAGAGCACCACAACAATAGAGCTATTTATTCATCAGCACGTTGCACTTTGGGGAGCACAAACCTAAGAACATGCTTCATCATATATAGCGAGACACAAGTTTTTTTTTTTTAATACACAGAATTTTGCTGCACTCAGAGTTTAGGGGTCCCAAATCAATATACAGTTCTACAAAATGTACAGTGGGACAGAATGAATTTCCCACATCCCTGTGTGTATGTATTAGAGCCAGGGACTAGAGAAATGATTGCTATTGCTATGCAAGAAATAGCAGCATATCACAGCCTTCTGATTGACAGGACAATTGGAACACTTACTGGAGTGGGTGCTTGACTTAATTCTGCCCTCTCCCATTTTAGGCATCCAGCCATGACAATATTCTGACATCATTAGATGGAAAAGCAGAATTGCTAGCCCATCACTAGGAAGAATTTGGAAAGCAACTGAGGTTTTCCCCTGTTAGTAAGCACAAAAACATGGGTTAATGCTAGCTATTTAGTCCCTGCCTCTCTCTTGTGAAAAGGAATACATTTAGGGGTTGACAAGAAAGATGGGACAAAGCACTCAACTGATTGGCTGACAAACAGGAACAGCTTTGATGACCATCTTCTTACTCAGTCATTGGCCTGAAGGGTGAATGCTTAATGGGGTGGTGGTCCCCTGGGAAGGTAAATGTGCCTGCACTCACAGCATCTTGGTGTCTGAGCAGAACTGAAAGTAAACAAAGCAGTTAGAATCAGCTTTGGGTACATTGAGATTAGATTCAGGAGAATTGAGAGTTGGAAAAGCTGGTTAATTAGAAAAGCCCCTGGTGTTCTTGGGGGAGGAAATATAATAAAAGAGGTCATTTTAAAGGCATTATTCTTATGACAAAATTATTGTAGTTCAAGTAATTTGGGAGCTGTGGGCCCACACTGTTTTTATTATGATATAATTGCATAAGAAGAACCTCACAGTTTTGGTCAGAAACAGCAGACTCTCATCATGTTCAAATTATCCATAATTGAGTAATTAGAAACAGAAATAATTATTTTTTGAACCTTAAGGCAATTTTGAAAATAAGCATTTCTAAATCTCACCTTCAATTACCTGGTCTCTTTGAACCTTATAGCCATCGTGTTTGGTTCTTTAGAAAAACAGCAAGCCCTTTTGCCCATCGGGAAAAAATGTGCTAGAGCTTTTTCAAGTGATCCTTTTTAATATATGAGAATTCAGAAATTGAAAATAGAGCTGCCATTAATGCAAGAATCTTATGGATCACCTTGTGGGAGATGCTTCTGCGGGACAAAAAGATCACAATCTGTTTGTTGGACATGGAGCTGGATTGATATTGAAAAGTTCGCTCAGTGTTTCCTGTTTCATACTGGAAATCTTTAAATGACAAGTATGAGAGGCTTCAAAAGGAATTGCCATATAGTGAGTTTTCTGGTTGTGTTACTCTTGTTTTAACTGGGTAACTGGCATAGTTCTGGTTAGCTTGTTTGCCTTTGGGTATTAAGTATATTAAATGGACATGTGCTTATTCAAATTAAACACCATCTTAAGCTTCCTTTAAGAGTGGGTAATTTAATTCCACATAATGCTTGAGAAGGGTGGTATGCTGTCTACTTGTAGATGGCCCCCTAATACATTTGAATTCCACTGCCTAACTGGAGTTACAGATTCTTGGATCGTGTTCTTGTCACTTAAAGTTGTTGGTTAACAATCCTCTGTGTTTATGGGAGGGTTTGCTCTGGGAGGAATTTTGCAGACAATGAGTTTATTTGCAAATTCTAATTTACTAAAGACTAAGCATGTGTTATTTCAGCAAGGGCTTATGAGAGCCTTATTAAAAGGGCAAAGAGATCTTTCTTTACTGTGTAGCTCAGATGAATTTGTGTAGCTCAGATGAATAAATATAGATAGTTGAAAAACTGCAGCTGCTCCTTTAAGGAGCCAAGCTACTGAAGTAGTAGAATTTCTTTTTTCAGATTTATGAGGAAACCTGAAAACATTTTCAATGCTATAACCAAGATGGGAAGATGCTGTGCTTGTGCTGTCTAGATCAGGGGTCTCCAACCTTGGCAACTTTAAGCCTGGCAGACTTCAACTCCCAGCAAAGCTGGCTGGGGAATTCTGGGAGATGAAGCCCCCCAGACTTAAAGTTGCCAAGGTTGGAGACCCCTGGTCTAGATGATTTTTCCTTAACTTTTTTTTCTTTTAGAGAATCTACTTTTAGGAATCTCAAGCAGCTAAGTTTCCTCTAAAATAATCAGAGATAGATATTGTTCTCACATGAAATGGGAGATCTTCACACTGGGATCTCATCTGACTAAAGGAGAAATCACACTAACAGCTTCAGAGTTCTTAATCCCGCTCTACAAATCAGTATCAGCTGAAGGTCTGGGTTGCTAGTGTGGAGCCAGAGTTATGAAGTTCCATTAAAGTACTAACAGTATGGGATTTGCATTTGCCGTTATGACAAAGCTATACAATCCCACAGAATGCAATGTGAAATATTGTTGTTGCTGTAAGGATTTATTGAAGAAACATAGTGATTGTTAAATGAAGCAGCCCATCCACTTCATCCTGCCAAGAGAGCTGGCTGAGAAAATTCCCTCACAAGCCATGAGAAGAAGGATTTGGAAACAAGCCTTGGTAGCAAGTTCCTCAGTCTGATTTAGCTTGGCCCTTATCCCATATTAGAATGATGGCTTCCAGGTAAGGTTTCAGAAGGCTGCTCTGAAAGAACTAAGAAGGAACTGAATGATACTGTTGAGACCACTTTGATGTAATGATTAAAGGCACTGGACTAGGAGCAGGGTGACCTGAGTTCTAGACTTTCCTTAAGCATGGACACTAGCTGAGGGCAGGGGTGGGATTCAAAAATCCCAATGACTGGTTCTTTGCCGGTTGCTGGTGGGCATGGCCATGGTGGGCATGGTCTACTAGACCTTCCAGCAGGGCTGTTTTTCATCTTCCCCAGAGTCCGGAGGCTTCCCTTGAGCCTCTGGGAGGGCAAAAATGGCCTCCCCAGGCTCCGGAGGTCCTCTGGAAGCTGGAAACAGGCCCATTTCTGGACTTCCAGAACTTCCGGGAGGGCTGTTTTTCACCCTCCCAGAGCCTCCACGCGGACCCTGCACTTACCTGCATCCAAAGCGTGGAGATTCATGGGAGGGGAGGGTGGGCGGAGCCAGCCAGTCAGTTCAACTACCAGTTTGGCAAACCAGATGTAAATTTAATATCTGGTTCGCCCGAACCAGGCTAAAATGGCTGAATCTCACCCTTAGCTGGGGGTCTTTGAGCCAGCCACTCCCTTAGCCCTTATCTGGGAATTTTAAAACATTTTGGAAGAAGATCCTGGCAAAGCACTTGGGAAAATGTTGCCAAGGAAACTGTATGGATCTATATTAATACTTTTTGATGGCTTTTAATTGCTTGGAATGTAAATTGCCTAAAATCTGAGGGGGGACATAGAATGTAGAGGTAAGTACCTCAACAAGTATGAAAAAAAAATCCTTAAAGAGGAATCAGGTCCAACATTTGTAATAGACTGGATTCACATATCATTCTAAAAACTTGGCTTAGTTTAATCATAAATTGCTAAATAAGTCACAATTGCTGGTTGTAATGCACTACAGTGAATTATAAACCAGACTCTCAGAGTACTGAAGCAAAAATAGGACTTCCATAAGAGGGCTGCAAAAATCCTTTGTTGCCATCTAGTTGTCATTCAAATGGTTGCGCTTAGATACAAGAGCTTAGACATAAAACACATAAACCAAACATGGTTTAGCACAGAGTATGAAGCCGATCACATAAGCAGAGTAAGAGCAAAATGGGAAGCAAAGTTTTGGATGTTTTCAGGGGGAATTAAAGAATAGCTGGTGCTGGGAGATAAATTCTTAGTTTTCTGGATTCTTGAATGAGTTTAAACTTCTATGGAACAAACAGGAAAAAAATTCCTAAAATAAGTTAAAGGATGCAAAATATCAAGATGATGAATTAATCTCTGAAAGGCAAGATTACTCCTGATTGAAACTTATTTTTCTTTCAAGACTTTAGATTGGCTTGGTGGTAAGTTACAAATTTGTTTCATGACCATTCTTTCCAGCTCAAGGGTGTCAAACTGGGTTTCTTTAAGGGTTGGATCAGATTGTAGTTCTCTGCGGGTCAGTGGGGGGGCAGTGATGGGATGGACAACTCCTGCACTCTGCCGCCCTATTTTTGGCCTGGATGGCCTCCTGCAGCACTTTGCCCACCAAAATGAGACATAGTGGGGTAGCTCACAGCCCCCCCATGCCCCATTTTGGTCAGCAGAGTGCTGCAGGAGACTGTCCAGGCTGAAAACGGGGCATGAGAGGCCGCCTCCCGCCCCCATTTTGGCTGCCAGAGGTGCCACAGACCAATCCTTTGCTATTTCCAGGCCATCCCTGCAGGGCAGATCTAAGCACCCTGCAGGCCAGATTCAGCCCACAGGCCATGAATTTGACACCCCTGCTCTATCTAGAAAGAAAGCTGTCTCCATATTTTCAGGGTTCCCACAATATTTCCTCATGCGGAGCTAACTCACTGTTGGGTTAAAGTTAAAGATACTATAGTTTAAAAGTTTAAATGAAGTATAGACAGTTAACTAGTAAGATTTACAAGTATAAAAGTCATTGTGGCTGAGTTTTTCTCTCTCAATACATTCATATTGCTAAAACTAGATTTACTTTTTACCTCCTAATCAGTAAGGCTATTGTGAAAATATATTAATTGCTTATCAAAACAATTTATTTGCATATTCCTGAAGACAGCCACGGGTCTCCTGAGACTTTCTCATAATTTTCTTATTTCATATTTCACACTCTGTTGCATAAGATCCATTTATATGTTGTGGGAATTGGCTTCTGACAACATGGCAAATGCACTGATTGAGTGCAAAAAAGGATTGCTTAATTTCTGAGATGAGTCTCTTTCACCACATTGTATAAAACTCTGCTAGTCTTCCTTACACTTTAACCACCCACTTCTTTTCGTGTATTTTTATGCATTCGTTTTGACATTTAAGCAGCAACCTACCAATAGTTTAATTCTTCCAACCTTAAATTGGGTTAGAATTGGATTATTGCACTGAGACACCATATTGATCAAGCTCAGAGAAATATTTGGACAGCTGTGGGCCTATCTTAATGTCTGGCTAGACAAGATCTTTACAGGAAAATGATTCAGAATAGACACAACTGTATTAGACACATGCACGGCACTGGGTGTTCTATTTTTTACTGAAATTTGTGGATAGGGTTATTATATTTCCTAATTTTTAAACTGGTGCTAAGCTTCTTACTGGAATTTTCATGCATCCTTATCAATTGTGGTTTGAGAAGACACTGGATCCCAAAAGTCATATGTGGCTTTGAAGAAGACTTGGTATGTTACACAGCAATCTAATAGTGGAAATAGTAATAGAGAGATTGTATGATGGAATATCCATCACATCCATCAATGGCCAGCTTGTGAAGTTCAAGGTGAGAGGCACAGGATGTTATTTTTCTTCTCCCCCGTCCCCCTTCCACTAGGAAGTAATTAACTCTGCCTACATCAATATTCAGGGCTATTTGAGAGTTGGGGGGGGGGGAGATAAGGAAGAGTCCTGTGTCACTTTCCCAGAATACTATATTTCAACTCTTGGGACTAATGGAAAGTCTTGCAAACTTTTCTCCTGCAAATCTGGGCATTTCCAGCATCTTGCCCACAAGGACTCATTCCCTACCAGCAGAGGTACACCTCCACTGCCTCCAGGAACTCCTTCAGCCATTTGCTCAGGAGGTCCAGGATCCCTTTCTTATTTGATTTCTCTATAAGGCCTCTTAGCCATGTCTGCTACAAGTTTGGTATTCTCTAAGAAAAGAAAAAAGACATTAAAAATGTTGGAACCTCCTTTCCTTTTGTGCAAGCACAGGGCTATACCAATGTGGCAATTCATCCAGTCCCAAAACTTCCCATAAATGTCTGAAGGCCTCCATACCTACGACACAGTTTGCTCTCATTTCTAGTGGATCCAAAATACAAGGAGATACAAGGAAGCTCTGTACCTTGTTCAGTGATCGTGATAGGGAGACAGCAAGTTGGTGGGTTGCCCAAATATTATCATTGTTGTTGGGACTGGGCTTTATATGAACATTTCTTCACCAAGTGGACCAGTGGGTTATTACATCTGGATAGTTAAAGTGTCTGTAGGTCCATCCCTGTTTTTCATGTCTTTGCTTTATGCTTCGAGTTGCTGGACTGGTTTGCATCTTCCTTTTCCCCTTCACAGGTTCAGACCACGACGATGTGCATCTCAGTTAGCCTAAGTGGCACAGTAGTTCTTGGCTGCCTCTTTACTCCCAAGCTGCATATCATTATGTTCCAGCCCCAGAAGAATGTAGCCAGCCATCGTGTTTCCACCAACCGATTCAGTGTGACAGCTCCAGGCTCTAGCCACTCGCAGGGTGAGTCTGTGTGAGAGTATTTATAGCAACAATCCCCATCTTATATTTATTGGCAGTGTGACTGAGAGCAAAGATTTTTCCTTACTCATTGTACTCAGTGAATAAGTTTGTCAACAGCAGTAACTTATTCTGACTGTCATATGGCTGAATTGTCTTTAATCTACTGATTTAAACATCTGAGAGTTCATGTTGGTGTTTGGATTGAGCAAAGAGCACCATTCTGAAAAGCAACAAATGTTCCTGGGAAATTACAAAAATAACTACTGACAGTTGTTGGTTTTGTCACCCATGGCTACATTTACACATAATGCAAAACTATAGATCTGATAAGGTGAAGGCAAGATGCAGTATTTATCCTTCTCCTCTGAAGGAGGAGTTTCTTTTCTTTTTTTCAGTTTTGACCAACCCAGCTGGTCTTGATATCTGATGAACTGAGGCTTATGTGTGCTTGGTGGAAATCTTGAAATCATAGTTCAAAAAGCTGACCTGTTTTCACTAACTGTAGTTAGATTAAGCATAGTTTTGGATTTGGGCATAATGTGGCAGTTTCCTGTCTCCCTTTATTAACTGTGATCAAGACAAAATAATCATTTGTGCATCTGCAGTTTATGCCAGTTTAAATAGTCAATATAACAACAGTATCAGCTAATGTGTCGATCAATCAGCTTTTTCCCACACTGAAACCAAACAGTATCAGTGTGAGCAACACAAAAATCATCAGTCATGCCACCACCAGCCACACTCATGAATTCATCAAAGCCTGGTGCTTCCATCAACAGACACATTGACCTACAACAAGCCAAGAAGCCCTCAGAATCCGAATCAACTGCACAGCCAACCGGAGATAGCACTGACCCCCAACCAACCCCTGCAACTCCCCCTCCACCAGCAGTTCACCTCCCTGACCTGACCAGATGTAATCTCCCTATCACAAGACCCATCACAAGATTCTCACTGATGACTTACGCCTGACCTATCACAAGACCCTGACTTGACACACAGACATCTGAAGCCGGAGGTGGGATTCTACCAGTTTGGACCTAAGTTTTCATACTGGTTCACTGAACCAGTATTTCAACTGACTGGTTGGCCGCAGCCACCCCTCCCCTCCCAGGAGTCTCCACGTGATGCAGGTAAGTGCAGGGTCTGCGTGGAGCCTCTGGAAGGGAAAAAATGGGTCTTCCAGAAGTCCAGAAACGGGCCTGTTTCCAGCTTCCAGAGGGCCTCCAGAGCTCAGGAAGGCCTTTTCACCCTCCCAGAGGCCAGGGGGAAGCCTTGGGAAGGTGAAAAATGGCCCTCCCAGAAGTTGTGGTAGGCCACACCCACCATGGCCATGCCCACCATGCAACCAGGCAGCGAACCGGTTGCTGGGATTTTTGAATCCCATCCCTGCCTGAAGCCCTTATAAACAGAAGAACATTGACATTCCCTAAATTCCGCTGAAGATGTTACCAAGCATGGTAACCAAACATTCAGAAACCAACCCACAAGCTTGGAGAATGAACCTTCACCCTCAGTATCAGCCAATGTTACTAAGGAAGTTTGTTAAATGTCTTATCTGATAAAGTGATTCCATTTTCCCCACAAACTACTCTACTGATAACTCTTTGTACTTGAATATCATATAACAAGTAATATACTATACAATTTATATAAAGCATAACCACTCTAGAAAAAGTCTGAAAAGAACCAGGATGAAGGAAGGTATATGAAGGATGAGTGAAGGATGGAGAAGGAGGATCTGTGACATTATTTTTTCTTACTCAAAACCAAACAGCTAAGCTAAACCGTCAACTAATGGTGTTAATTTTGTGTCATCATCTTGTCCTCTCTTGAGTCACTATTCTTGTCTCTTCTCTGAATGTGAAATCATGTCACAAGATTTCACAGAGCAATTGATCTGTGAAAATAATCAGCAAAAGACAAAACTACACAGAGATGAAAACTAGTTATTTTGTCACAGAATTTGTCTTGTCTGCTTCTGCATATAAAATACAGAACCATCTTTGTAAGCAATTTTAATTGAGTGATGCAGGCCATTTATTTAGTTATTGTGTTATCTACAGTAATTTGTTTTCCCAGTAAATATGTCCTGGCAAAACAGTTAAATCAAGATTCTTTTCAGAGACCAAATGAGAATACACTGTAAGGAGAGAGTAACAGTAGCCTGTTACTTTGTAAGAAAGTAGAAAGTAAAGTTACAAAGTTACTTTGTAAGAAATTGTAAGAAAGTAAAACTCTTTGTAAGGAAACACTCCTAGCACACTTTCTTAAGCCCATGTCACACTGCACCAACGGATGGAAAGAGGATGTAAAACGGAGAGAAACACTTGCCATCCGCTGGTTAACGCGATTCATCCGTTTGTACTCACTGCCTCCGTTTTTCATCCTCTCTATCCGTCCAGCATCCATACGACTGAGGTTCCATCCGCTCAAAAGGTTTTGAACTGCACAAAAACTTTTGAGTGGAAAATGTATCCAACGCGTCCGTTCTGCATCCGCAACGCATACGGGGAACATCCGTTCTGCATCCGTCGTCATCCGTTACACGTCTGTTACATCTGCTAGGCATCCGCTGCGCATCCGCACAACTCAATCCGCTCCAGCAAGAAAGGCGGACAACAGGGAGGAAGTGGAACGGACGCGAACAGACGCGCAGCGTTAGTAGCATGAACGGAGAAAGGATGAAAGCGGATGCAGCTCGAATACAAAGCATTTAAAATGGAAAAAAACGTTCGCAGAGGGAGCCTATCTCGGATATTAAGGATGTCTAGAGGAATGCCTAGAGGATGCAAAAGGACACATAGTGGAAAACCTATATTGCCTATAAAAAGGGGGAGCAACTCACCTGGATCTCACTTTCAGTCCAGCAGCCTGCTGTGCAGACCTCTGCAGCCTTGCTCTGTCTCTTGCTCTTCCACAGCATCCATTGATGTCCACCATGGATCGTAACACAGTCCTTTTGGTAGCCACCATCGTTCTGCAACATGCGAAGCCATCTACAGGCTCTTTCAACTGTTCTACGGGAAGAAAAGGAGGCGGCCAAGAAGTGTCTGGGTCCGAAGATGATCGCAAGAAGACAGGTACGGACTGTACAACAAGCTGATGGTGGAGCTGAGGAACGAAGACCCTCGTGCATTCCAGAACTTCATGAGGATGCCTCCAGCCTGTTTGATGAAGTTGTGGAGCGGCTGAGACCCCAGGTTGACCAAGCAGAGCACCAACTTCCAGCCCAGCCTGGACCCTGGGCTCAAGGTGGCACTGACTCTGCGCCACCTGGCCTCAGGGACCACCTACAGGAGCATGCAGTATGGCTGGAGGGTGCACACACAACACCATCAGCATTGTGGTCAAGAAAGTGGTGCAGGCATCATCGAAGAATACCTGGAGGAGCTCCTCCAGTGCCCCTCCACTGAAGAAGGCTGGAAGAAAGTTGCAGAACAGTGGTATCAGAAGTGGACTTCCCCCACACCATTGGGAGCCATAGATGGCAAGCACGTGGCCTGCAAAGCTCCAGCCAAGTTGGGGTCCACTTATTTCAACTACAAGGCTTCTTCAGCATCATCCTCTTCGCCATGGTCGATGCTGTCTACAAGTTCATGTACATCGATGCTTCAGGCAACGGGTCATGTTCAGATGCCCAGGTATACAATGCCAGTGACCTCAAGGAGGGCTGAATGCAACCTCATCATGGGCTTCCCAGATCCAGACCCCGCCCAACGACATGCAAGATGTGCCCTACTTCATCATTGGTGAGACACCTTCTCCCTCAGAACCTACCTCATGAAGCCCTACACTTCAAGACACCTCACCCGTGAAGAGAGGATCTTCAACTACAGGCTGTCCAGGGCAAGACGGGTGGTGGAGAACGCCTTTGGCATCCTGGCCAACAGGTTCCAGGTACTTCTCACCAACATGCAGCATCGCCCACAGACTGTGAGGAACATCGTGGAAGCTTGCTGCATCCTGCACAATCTCATGCGCACCCACTACCCGCGTCTTGCAGAACAGGCTCGTGGACCTCCAACAAGGCAATGGGGACATGGAGCCTGGGGAATAGAGGCAAGGGCAAAACCTGATAGACACTGAGGATGTGCACGGCCCCAAACAGAGCCTCATGTGAAGGGAAGAAGCAGCGCAACCTCCTCAGTGGTGCAACTCTCCAGCTGGAGCAGTGGAGTGGCAAGACAGGATGATAGATGATAATGGATGCTTCCTTCACCCTGTCTCATCACATCACGGATGAGATTGGGCCATGTATGTTGGGTGGGCCTACAATGACAGGGCATTTAATAAAGAGTTGTGTTTATGTTGACATTTGTGGATGAATGATTACATTATTATTGATAATAAAGGGCCCATAGGTGTGGCACCTGGGAGGGTGGACCAAAAGTCCCACTATGCTTGCACTGGAGGTTTATCTATCCCCACAGCTATCTCAACCCATCCCAAAGGTATCCCTGCCCATCCCACAGGTATCCCTGCCCATACCACAGCTATTACGCATCCCAAAGGTATCCCTGCCCATCCCACAGCTATTACCCATCCAAAGGTATCCCAGCCCATCCCACAGATATTACCCATCCCAAAGGTATCCCTGCCTATCCCACTGCTATCCTTACCCATCCCACAAGCATGCAAAGGCTTAAACCATTTCTAAAAGTTTCCACCAAGACTTTATTTAACAAAAATAAATGAAGCAAGTGTGTGAAGCAAAGATAATCTTTATTAATAACAAGCTGTAAAAGAAAAAATGACCCAAGTCAAGTGTCCAAAGCAAAAATAAAGTCAACAGGTAGCCACCCAGTCTCTGGCACTCTTCTTGGTCACTCGGAGGCTGCCCAGTCTCAGGGGTGAAGGGTACAGATGCTCTGGAGGTGGCTGCTGCTGGAGTGCTGGTCTGACAGCACCACTGGGTGCCTGGCCCAGAGAGGACAACAGGGGACAGTGTGTTGAGGAAGCTCTCAGAGAGCTGGCTCAGCCCCGTGATGTTGAGAGCCCCTTCCTCCATGACATGGGGTGTCAGCCCCAATACCGATGACAGATGTACTGAGGCCGGCTTGGCTGTGGGGTGGAGGAAGGAGCAGTTTAGTGGGGCTGTCTGGTCTGCAGCTGGGTGAGGACTGGCGTCGACTGGCATCGGTGGCATGGGTGGCATCTGGTGGCGTGGCTGGCATCAGTGGCGTGGGTGATCGGTGGCATCAGTGGCACTGGTGGCGTCTGATTTACCTGTGCCTGGACTGGGAAGGGCTGCCTGTGCTGCTGGACCTCCTGGTAGCCGTAGCCTTGGTAGGGAGGGCCTGTGGAAAGCCTTGGAAGGAAGTGACATCATCTGGGGTGGAGGAGCAGGCCTGGACTGGTGGAGCAGGTTCATCTGGTCTGGAGGTTGTGAAGAAGATCGGTGATCCTGTCCTTCACCACCTGATACTGGGGTTCTGCCATGTTCATGAGGGTCTGGTTCACAATAGGTGAGGAAGGGCTTGCGGTTGGAGGATGGAGCGTCGGTGTGTACCAGCTGAGAGAGGAGATCTACGCTGCTCTTGATGGTGTCTCTTATCTCCAGCAGGACAGTGTGGCTCTGCCCCTCCTGTCTGGCTTTCTGCCTTTCTGTGGAGGTGGAGCTGGGGGTGGATGCGGGTTGGGCTGTGGTGGAAGTGCCATCTCCTTTCTCCCACTGCGTCAGGGGGTCCTCCACGCGCTCCGCCAGGGGTAGTACAGCTGTCGGGGGGGTCTCCGTCATGGCACGCTCCACAGATACCTGCCTGGAGACAGGAGCTGACTCTCTGCCGGAAGACGACTGGCTCTCAGCAGGCTGCCTGAGAGAGAGGGTTGTGAGAGGGCTGCTCTTCGGTGGCGGATCTCACCCTCCAAGAAGCTGCACTTGGCCATCACGTAGGTCTCTCTGTCCATCTGCTTGACCGTGGCCTGGCCAGATTTCTTGAGGGCAGCTTCCCGTACCAGGTGTGCATGTGCTTAAACCAGCCGAGGAGCACCTCCGAAGTGTAGCCCAGGCTCTCCGCCTTCTCTCTCCAAGCAGCCTGCTTCCTTTTGGTGTCCCTATAGAGCTGTGTCCCTTTCCGCCATAGATACTTGTTCTCCCTCCAGCACCTCATCCTCATGTTCCTCTTCTATGTTGTATTGCCTCCTCTCCCGTTCTCGCGTCTGCCTCTTCCTCCCTTTGGCAGGGCCTCCTGGGCCCT
Organism: Laticauda laticaudata; assembly: GCA_004320025.1. Classification (NCBI taxonomy): domain Eukaryota; kingdom Metazoa; phylum Chordata; class Lepidosauria; order Squamata; family Elapidae; genus Laticauda; species Laticauda laticaudata. Next base: position 30,490 of record BHFT01020674.1, on the reverse strand, counting down.
CATCAGAGGGGCTTCAAGGTTGTAGGGCTGTTCCTCCACACCACCAGCAGCAGCAGCATCAACAACAGTAGCAGCAAAAGTAGGACCAGCAGGACCAGCAGGACCAACAGGACCAGGAGCACCAGCAGGACCAGAGCACAGCAGGACCAAAGCAGCACCAGCAGAGTAAGCACCAGCAGGACCAGCAGGACGAGGAGCAGCTCCAGCAGAGTAAGGACCAGCAGGACCAGCAGGACGAGGAGCAGCTCCAGCAGAGTAAGCACCAGTAGAAGCACTAGCCAGGAGCAGTGCAGCAGAGAAAGCACCAGCAGAAGCACCAGCACCAGGAGCGCGCTAGCAGAGTAAGCCCCAGCAAGAACACAGCACCAGGAGCACAGCACCAGCAGAGAGCACCAGCAGAAGCACGCACCGCCAGAAGCAGCATCAGCAGAGTAAGCACCAAGCAGAAGCACCACCTCCAGAAGCACCAGCCCCAGAAGAGCAAGCCGGGCTGCAGAAGCCCAGCAGAAGCAGAGTGAGGGCCAGGGGGTGGAGGGTGGCCCTGTCCCTCTTGCCAGGCTGGCAGCAGATGGCAGAGGCTTCCTCTTCTTCCCCAAGGTTGTTGGGTTGCTGGCTGGCAGGCTGGAGAGCTGTGTCGGAAGCAGGTCTTTCCTCTGAATGGTGCCCTGCTTGTGAGCTGCTCCCTTTAATCCGTGGGGCTGACGCAATGCATCCTCCTCCATGTGCAGTGAACACTAGCATCCACTAGGCATCCGCTGTGTATCCGCTTCATCCGCTCGGCATCCGCTCTGCATCTGCTCTTTCCGTTCCGTGTCCGCTTTGCTCTGCTCCTCCGGAAGCTTTGCGGATGTGCCATCCACTTTCATCCGCTTCCATCCACTAGGTTTCCATGGAGCATCCGCTTTCCATCCCCCTACGTCCTCCTCCGTCGTTCCTTTCCATGTTGTCTGCTCTGGTTATCAAATTTTTGCCCCTTTGAGAGCGGATAAGAACGGATGGAACATTTCTCGTCCGCTGTGTCCTTTTTACAAAACGTTTGCATCGTCGGCCAGTGTGACAGGGCCTTTAACAAGGCTGGCCAACATACTGTTCTTGTTGTTACCTGTCTATTCATTGATTTGTACCACAGCCTTTAGACTGGGTATTTGGGTGGTGGATTCAATTTTTTTTTACAAACCAGTTCGTGGTGTGGCTTGGTGGTGTGGTATGGGAAGGATACTGTAAATCTCCAGTCAGAGGTAGTATTTGCCGGTTCTCCGAACAACTCAAAATTTCCCTACTGGTTTTCCAGAACTAGTCAGAACCTGCTGAATACCACCTCTGGTTCTAACCAAAATCCTAGAACCCTGGAGGCATCTTGTGGCCATGGAGGAAGTTCACACAAGATAGGGTTTGTTTGTAATTGTTGCTGTTTATAAAAATAGTGGTACAAAGTCCAGTAAATTTCCAAATATTTGGAAAATCCCTTTGTTAAAAACTTCAAGAGTCCAATTCCTATGGTATTAAAGCTGACCTTTTCTTCCAAACCCTTTCAAACTGCAATTTCAGATCCATATTTTGTTACTTTTTCCATGTGTTTTTGTCAATTGAACTATTGGCTGATATTACAACACCATCGAAGTCACACTTTTTAATAATAATATAATAATAACTAATATAATAATAATAATAAAATAATAATAATAATAATAATAATACTATCCTCGCAGCGGCGTTGCAGACTCTACCTACCAAGGCAAATAGGTAGGCGTGGAATGTTGCAAGTACATAAGATAGTTGAAGAAGAAAGGCTTTGGAAGAATATCTGAAGGGCAGTGAAGAAAAAGCACTGAAGTTAATATGCCAGGAAGGCTTGCTGACTACCAGAGAGGCAAACTGGCCTACAAGAAAGACCAAATGAAGACCAGAATGGAAGTAATGGGAAAACAAAGCACTACATGGCCAGTACTTTAAAAAACATAGCAGAAAAGTAGATAATAACAAAACCTGGCTAGGGCTAAGAAGCAGGAAAGTTAAAGAAGGCGATCGAGGGACTAATGTCTGGCTGGCCAAGACCATGCCTTAAGGACAAATGTAGACAAGCCAGAATTGAGAAGACAGGAACAGACAGTAAGTGTCGCCTATGCAAAAGAAGCTGCAGAAACCATGGACAACCTGGTAACCTGCTGCAAGAAGATTGCACAAACTGACTACAAGCAATGGCATGACAAAATGTAGCAAACAATGATACATATGAAGATCTGCAGAAATATCATTTGACTGTAAGCAAGAACTGGTGGACCAATAAAATAGAATAAGTCATAGAAAATGAAAAAGTTAAATTGCTCTGAGACTTCAAAAATCCAGCAGACAGGCACCTCCAACATAACACCCCAGACTTAACACGTTGTCAATAAGAAAGACAAAAAGTCTGAAAGTGGATGTGGCAGTGCCTGGAGACAGCAGAAGAGAAGAGAAAAGAACTGGAAAAAGGTAACAAAATATAAAACCTACAAATAGAAATAGAACGACTATTGGCAAAGGCAAGCAAGGGTAGGACCAATAGTAATAGGTGCCTTGGTGCAGTCCCAAAACAACTGGAGCACCACTTGAACACCATAGGCATTGACAAATTTGCCATCAGTCAATTGCAGAAGGCAACTTTACTTGGAACAGCTTCCATCCTGCAGCGATATCTGTGATCCATATCAAACATCTAGATTTGCCTATCCCAGGTCCTTGGTAAGGACTCGATAGGTAGATAAAAATGCAAACCTATCCAAACATCTGGCTGACTCTGTGATTATTATTACTATTATTATTTACTATTATTATTATTATTATTATTATTATTATTATTATTATTATTATTATTATTATTATTATTATTATTATTATAAAATGTATATGTTTCCAGCATCCATAGTTTGCATTTTAAATTCCTACAATTATTAGTGAATATAGTGTTTGTAGTTGTAGTTTTCAAGATGCTCTTCCATCTTCTCCAATAGTATCTCACTAGTTTGGCACTGCTGCTCTCATCTTTCATCCTTCTTCACCTGCATGAGAAAGCAACATCATCCAATCAAACTCTTGAACGGAAGAATTGGTGGGCTAGATTAGTCCCTGCAGGCATATCAGATAAATATCAGACTGTTTAAGAGCTTCTCGAGGGCAAAGATAACAGAACATGCCAGGTGCCATTTTAGAAATCAAACTAGATGAACAGATATATGTAAGAAAATGTACTGGGTAAAATTTCTAGCTCTTTTGAAAATAGTAATTAATGAAAAGACCAGTTTCACCCCCCTCCCCATTTTAAAATTTGCTTCAACCAATTTCTACTCCTTTTCCATGACTATTTCACATTTTATGTGCTTTGTTTGACAAATCTCTCCAAAGATACACTCTTTTGTCTGTTTCTTTTCTATTATGCTCGTTTTGGCAATTTTCCTGGCTGTCATGTTTTTCATTTGAACTACGGTGCAGTACACAGTTTGTACACAAGTACACAAACTACAGTTTGCCTACGGTGAACTCCTTTATCAGTGGGGAAGGGGGTTGACGGTTGGTTGGTGAATGGTGATGTTTGACACATTGTTAAGTATGAGATTCATAATGCCGTCCTTTGAAATCTTTTCCCAATTTGTGTCTCTCAGGGTCAACTTCTCAATATGTCCCAACAGTCTGCAATGGTCGCGAAGTGGTGGATTCTACAACCTCATCCTTGTGAACTTGTGCTTGGTGACCATGAGTATTTGTAGCCGTTGTGCTCATCTCCTGCAAAACAAATGCCTTTTTTTGTTTCTCACTGGGCCTTTTCTTTCCTTAAAAGATAACAACAGCAACTAGTTTCCAAGTTCATCTGTTGACAAACTTTTTCAAGGCAAAGGAATAGGGACACAAGAAATGAGATCAAAGCTTTACCCTCAAAGACAATGACCAATGCAGAGAGGCAGGAATATTTCAGCATAGGTTGAGAGCGTGTTTTTTTTTTTTTAAGTAACCCAGTGGCTCCATATTGTAGGACATATAAAAAGACTAGTTAAACATACAATTTGGGCTACAAGACAGTGAGCTAAAGTAACATTTTCTCTTTGTATTAATTTTCGTCTCTTTCTATTAGACTTCAAATAATGAAGAAATCAAGGAAAATTCGGTACAGTGCAACAGGTGGAAGAGAATCTTATATTTAAAAACCTGAAGATTCAGGTGTCTTAATTGCATTGAACCAAATCGTTATATTCTTTGGTTTGTTTTAAAACTTAGCATTGAGTGAGAGCTTTCTCAGATAAACAAACTTATGACATAATCTAAGAAGGAAAGTAAATGCACAAATGGAATTTAATACACAGAGCTGGTCAAAACCAGGAAGAAAAGTTCTGAAATTGTGTTGTTTTAATAACAATACAGAAGAAGCACACTGAAATCTTCTTTGATGGTTGGGTGATACAGTTGGCAATAACAGTGAAATAAGCAAAGGACTAGTTGTATAGACCAATAAAAAGGTGCTTGAAAACTTCCATGATGATTCAGGACTGTAGACATTGATTCAGAGGGGATTCTAATCTCCAGACCTTTCTCTGTTGTATGAAGAGGAAGAAGACCTTGATCTTGTTACTTGAATTATACATTCGTTAAATATTGAGAGATATCGTTCCAAAATAAGCCCAATATTAATTTCTTTGTGTCCTAATGATTCACAGGAATTCAGTTATGGGAAAACGTAGGCTCTTAAGCAAGCAAATTTATCCAAGCTACTTAGTGAGAGAAAAACAATGGGCAAAGTGCAACTACACCCAGATGGAAAAAATGAGAATATCCTTTTATCATGGAAAATATTTCTTCTGCTTGACTTTGATGCTAAAGTTTCACAAAAACTGTTAGCTGCCTTCTGGGCTGTTGCTATTCCACAGCTATGGGCTAAAGTTCTTTGCTCTTAAAATGAGAATGGCAATCATTTTTGCTAGTTTCTAAAGGGATGCACAGAACTTCTGGTATCCAAAGGAAGAGGCAACAAATTATAAAGGAACTTGAGGACTTGCTGTAGGCCAGTAACAGATCTGGAAAAAAAGAGTCAAACTGCTCTTTCGGAAGACTCTTGAACCTTTGTCTACCTGTAGCCTGTTCTAGGCAACAGCTCTATTATAGCACAATTATTTCTTCTTTTAAGCTGCCAGTGTGGCCAGTGAGCTAAGTTAGTTAATAGCACATTTTTTCTCTATGGAAAAGCCTGCCCAGCCTCCATCTGTCTTCTATGCTTTCTTCACTATATCCCTGCTTGTCAAATATTTTCAAATCTGTCAGATATGCATCAAGGGACAATGTTACATGTGTAGTGAGAAACTGGGTGCTCCAGTTAAGTGTCACTCTTTGAAGTATCTGCCAGTATCTGTCATTCTTAAGCATCAAAAGGCTTCCTTGAAAGAGCAACTGGGCCACTAAACACCATCACAAACTCTTCCTAACTGAAAGAGGGGAAAGTTCATATCTCAAAGATTCCATTCGTCGTCTCTGGGCAAATTTATCTCCTTTAGGAATGCTGCTGAAGGGTTTGAAGGGAAACCCTTTATGCCTAAGTATATATGGTGCTGAATATTTTGGTGCAAACCACTTCATCAGTTACAATTTATGCCAAGAACCATCTGTGACTGGCTGTTGAGTTAGCATAGTATGTTAGTCTAAAAGTATCTTTTGCTAATTTATGCCTTGGTGTTTTGTACAAAGCCAATTGATTAGACAGTTCTGTTGACCATAGTTGGTATCTCTGGGCAAACATCGCCATGCTTTCTTCGAAGCTGCTATGACTGGTTGTATGTACAGTTGGCTAATGTACACATTTTATACCGTACTGTCTAAGAGTGGCACTAAATCCTTCATCACGGCTTGTGAAACCTTCTAAAACTCACTGTCAACAACAGGAAAAGCTTCGGGCTATTCCAAAGTTGGGGGGTTGAGGCAAAACTTCTTCAACAAACTTTCACTGAGGCCAGCACAAAGGAAAGAGTGGTTGTTTGTAAGTGGGATGTTAGATTGAGTGAGGGAAAAAACAGAAGCCTTTGTTCAGCTGTTTACAGGGAAGAAATCTCAACTGTGAAAAAAGGGGTGAGGCAGGTTGCTGATGGGTCTTCAGTGCTTCTGGCAAAATTATAATGCGAATGAAATTCTTTGCTAGATTGAGAAAAACAGTCTGTGCTCATCCAGATTTTGAGGAACCCTTGGTTACATGGAAGACTTTCATAAACTTTCTGGGGGGGGGGGGATAGTGTGGTAAGCAGCTGGAGCAAGATTTAAATATTTCTTGCACAATCTGTAGAAATCTAGCACTTGTGCTATATAAAAGGGATAAATTAATTTGTGGCTTTTCTGAGAAAGCTCGGGAATTTGCCAAATCCAAGTGAAATCACAACGGCAGTACAATTTGCTACGTTTCTTTGGGCAAGGGTAATTGGAGGCTTCTGTCCCCTTGGTATCTATGGTTTTGACTTGGGCTTCTTTAATAAGATTTAAAGAATTTAATATCACAATGCTTGCTCTGTTTTAAGGTAATATTTACTCTCATCCTAAAGTAACACAAAGAAAGAAGCTATTTCTCACTTTGCGTGCTTTGGTGTTTTTATTACACACCTCTGTTAATTCTGATGCTTGACAATCATTTGGGATGGAGCTTGTGTTTGTGAAAGGTTTAAACATCCGTTTCCTGGCAGCTGAAGAAAATGAATTCTTGTATTTCTCTATTTCACTAAAACAAAATGCTATTATGTCAGTATGTTCTTAAATTTGTTCAGGACAAGAGTAAAGTGTATGAAAAGAATGCGGAGAGAATTTGAGGTCTGACCCACAAGGGAAGCTAACATAAATGTCAAAAGCACAATTTTACTTCTCTAAAGCAATTCTGTTTATAAAACTACCGTACTTATTGTATACCACAAGGCTACTAGAACCAGTAGCAGTTATTAATGTAAGCCTTATTTGTGGTCTGGAATGAGCAGTTCTCCCTGCAGCTCACATGTGGAGTGAGGTAGGGAGGTAGAACTACCTCACAACCAGGAAGACTAACTTTTCCAGTATCATTTTAAAAAGCACTTACTTTGCAATTTTAAACTGATTCAAAGACTGAACTTTTTTCCCACTACTCAGATGTTCTCCATGTGAACTGCCCATGGGGATGTCTGAAGAATGGCCACAGAAATGATAAAAACAGCTTCTTGGGTATCTAAAGGTGTTTGGAGGTTGAAATATTTTTCAGTGTATCAATTTCAGTGTTTGAACTAGGCAATACAGGGATGATGAATTACTGTACTATTGTTGGGGCTTAGGTGTAAAATAATATGATTTCAATGCCTCTTTTTATTTGTTCAGCTACACAGATAGTACTTTTACTATCTATTACATTTACTATTACATTACTATTACTATTACATTTACTATTACATTTACTTTTGCAAGTAAATGATGCTGTGAAGCATTTCTACTATCACAAGGATCTGCTTCACCTGCCAGTCAGTGAAGGCAATTCATCTGAATTTTGTTAGGTGCTGCTCATCATGATGTAATACAGTATAAGCAGACATTTCCCCCTCTTTGAAATAATGGGATTGCTAAGGGTGCTCCAGTAATGCCTTAGGACTGCTACTTGGGTACTCTTCTGATTCAGTGGGAGGTGTGTCAGGACTGTCTTCTTCAGCTGGAACCAAACTGTGCAGGCAACTCCAGAATTACTGAAACAAGCAAAAGGGTAGAACTATAATTCTGGATATATATAAATTCTTTTATAGGACTTTAATCTGGAACAAACTGGAGCATGTCCAGAGGAGAGTTGCCAAGTTGGTGACTGGTCTGAAAATTAACCCTAGGATAAATAATTAAAGTTTAAAATTACTATTTGGGTAGTGAGTAAGGAAGATAATGTTGACAAACTAGGCCAGAGCCATTACCAAAGTGGCCAAGGGAAAAAACATGGTTTAAGTCCAAAACTAGAAGGTACTGCATGTGTCAGCAAATGAGGTAGTCCCTTTCCTAGTTCACCTGAATATAAGGGGTGGGATGATAAAACACAGTTAGACTTGCAAAATTCTATTACTATTGCCAATATTAGGCCTTTTTGTGGAATTGATTTCTTGATTTGGTCCAGAGTGTGGCTGACAATGATATTTACCTTAAAGCAAAGATGACTCGGGGAAGATAGCTGTCTTCAAATAGTTGAAGAGTTGTCACAGAACCAGTGGAATAAGCTACAAAGTAAGTTCAGGCTAAATACTGGGAGGAATTGCCTGAAGTTGCAAACTTTAGCCACTGGAACAGTCTGCCTAATGAAATGATGAGTTCTTTCACTAAAAATGAAACCAACTTCACGGCCCTGTCAAGAGTAGGGCATTCTGTCCTGAGCAGAATCGGACGAAAGTGGTCTCCAACCTTTTTTGCACCAGGGACCAGTTTCACGCAGAAACACTTTTTCAAGGACCGGCAAAATCAATTCTTCCCCAACAGTAAAGAGCTTCTTAGCTTTAGCTAATATAAAATATATATTTTAATCACGATTATTCATTCTTTGCGCCCCGGTACAAAATGATCCACGGACCGATACCGGTCCGGGGCCCGGTGGTTGGGGACCCCTGGACTAAGTAACATCCGAGGTTTCTTTCAACCAGACCATTTTGTAATATCAATCCACTTACATGAATCCATTGCAAGAAACATCAGTTGCTGCACAAGGAATATAACTGCACCTTCTAGAACTGAGTACTTCTGTGTTTCTCAATGGATGAAAACATTTCCCTTGGCCAATAACCCAAATATTAAAACTATTGATTAGAAGTAGAACCTCTATGATTATGAAAGAAAAAGAACACCCGTAGGTTAGCAGTTTCTTGAGTGATTAATTAGTCTGGGGAAAGATTGTTACTGAAAAATCTAAAGGAAAGTTTCGTATGAGTCATAATCAATAAAGCAGTTTCGTGGTTTTGCTGTTAATAATGGATGGCACTTTCCTTCTTGTCCTTTTAAAGTCGAGTCTCTCATGTACCGAGCTTGGCTCAAAAGGACTAGATGGATATGTCTATGTTGGTTTATTGGCTTGCTCTTGCCTTCTTTTGTGACATGTCCCCATTTCTCAATCTAGTCTATGGCTCTGGCATCCTGATTCTTTCCCAACCAAAAACTAACCCAGTCTGACACAGCTTAACTTTTTCAAGAACAACCAAGTTTGGCTGAGTATTGTGTGTGTTGTGACTGAACTTGTATCTTTAATGGTAAAACAAAATATCCATTATTATAATGAAAGACAGCCTAAAATGACTAAATTAAGGGAACATTTTTCATATTTCAACATGCTGGGAAAAATGTGTTCCCTGGATTTGGGAAATACCATATTCCTGATAAAATGTACATGAAAAAAGGCAATAAAACCAAACCTAGATGACATGGAAACCCGAATGGAAAATTCTAAATCTAGTAATTGGAATAGCTGCTCCAATTGTCACATTTACCTGCAAACCTGACAAAATAAACACGCTAGCCTGGAGGAAGGGGGAAAAAAGGTTGTTAATGTTCTTTAGTGTCATAGCATGATTTAACTAGATATTATAATCTGAAGGTTAAAGCCTGTAGTTTTAGAAAGTAGAATAGCTTTAACTGTGGACTGCAAATCTCAGTTTGGAAGTTTCAGAACTTAGCTGAAGGACTCCTACCTTTCCATCACTTGTATTTCAGCTGAACACTATTTTGTATTAAGTAAAAGGGAGTAAAATGTGTGAGAAACCCCATAGCTGCTAATTCCTCAATGATAGCCAGGGTAAAGGCTGGTTCTGCTGCAATATAGTTGTATTATTACTTGTATAGGTAAAATACAGAGAAATGTGAATTTAGATATTTAGGAATTTTCACTTGAAAGGTGCCAAATTGGACTAGTTGAACAATAACTGAACCATCACTGGGGACAATTTGTTGAAAGCAACCCTTGACCAAGATATCAACTGATTACCCTGAGCCAAACTTAGTTTCTGAGTTTAATTTGCAAGATAGTTATGAATATAAAAAGGAGCAGGGCACCCAGGATGTATCTCCCTTGTGGAAGATATCTAAAGTAAATATTTCTGATAAAATATACAAGACTGAAACTATGCCATTCGAACCAATCACTTCTGCAGTTTATCACATTTTAATTTCTCCCTTCCACAAGGAAGATACTGGATATCCTGGGTGCCCTGCTCCAATATTTATATTCAAAAACCATCTTGCAAATTAAACTCAGACTAAGATTGGCTCAGGGTAACCAACTGATATCTAGGTCAATGGTTGATTTCAACCAATACTCCCTGATAGTTCAAGTATGGCTCAGCCTCGCCAAATGTGATACAATATAGTTTTGCTAAAGATGGGAAATGCAGTCAACACATCTGAATGGGACCAATAATTATAAGGACCTGTTTTCGCCAAGGGACAGAATTGTTTGCTGAATATGCGAACAACAGGAATGAAAAAGTGCTCCTATACAAAACAATGATAACAAAAGAGAATGTACCAGTAAGTATTACCTAAACTTTAAAAAGTATTATTGTGATGTATATTGTTTAAAAAAAACACCAGAATTTAAAGTAGACTTTTTGTGATCCAGTTTGTGATTTTTTTGTAATTTATGTAAATAAAGTGCTTTTTTATAACTGAAGTGTTGAATCATGAGACATTCTTACATAGGGTTACCAGACTTCTAGCAAAAGGAGGACATGCCTTCCTTTCTGCCTCCATGTCTACTTTCCAAAAGTCATAGCTTTAAAATCAAATATTGGTCCAGCAACTCCTTACCAAGTGGGACAGTTTACAAGCTCATTGCTACCTGGTCCCTTATCTGCTTCCTTAAATTGACAAGAGTGTAATCCGTTTCAGACCCAAAACTTTTGCTTCCTAACTAGCTCTAGCACATTGCTGAGACTGAAAACCGGTCTTTCTCTTTTATTTATTTAAAAACATTCATGTAGCACCCCTGTCTTATACTGAATTCTAGGTGGTTCCCAATCGACAATTAAAACATAAATAATAAAACAAAATACATATATGTATTAAAACTGCAAACATTAAAAACCTGACACCAAATTTAAGCCTCCACATGCAAACCATCGTTAAATTTTCTCATTCACTTCACCCTATCTCAGCACTTTGGGTGAGGTAGGTCATTGGTCTAGATATCAACTTAAGCCAGGGCTTAAGTCCTTTTCTAGAGGTTTGCCGAACACCAAGGGGAAAGGCTTTGGTGCCAGATTTTTAATGTTTATGGTTTTAATACATATATATATTGGGAATTGCTCTGAGTTCGATATAAAATAGGGAGCTATATAAACGCTTTAAAGTAAGTAGAATAAGACTGGTTCTGATGCTGGAAAAAATAATTTCATAGACATGTAGGCCCAAGTACATCTTTTTGCACTTTTTCACTGTAATTACTGTTGAAGGCGCTAAGTAAGTTAAAACAGTGTGTCCTCCCCCCACCCATCCCCCTTTGTGTTCTCCTTTCTAATTATCCATGACGGTCATCAAACACATTTTTCTTACTTCAGGTTTGTACTTCAGGATTGAAGGAAATATAAGTCCTTGTGAACAATTCTTTTCTTCTTCTAATAAAATGCATATAATTGTATTGTTAATTGCCAAATAGAGAATATGGAGATCATAAAACCACTATTGCCAGAGTAGATTTGAACTGCCAAAGATTACAGAGCTTGAAATAAGATGCCTTGCCTGACTCAGAAAAAGTCTGACACTGTACAGAATGGCGGAGGTAACACAAAATGCTAATTCAAGACCAAGGAAGCCATTTTATGGTTTAACGCAAAATGTTTCCATTTCCAGAAGAGCATTAGATTGGTATGATTGATCCATACAGTGAAATAAAAATGAAACAAAATCAAAATGAGCTCTAGATCTGGAAACACAAGATAGCTTTAATATATAATATATAAGGTAGTTCATGAAACATGAACAAGATTTGCAGAAAGAAAGTATTAGGAGACTTCAGACAGTTTCTGTGAATTGCCTGCTATGGTCTTCTTGAATGGGATAATGCAAACACTATTCTTGGCTTCTTTAATCCTCCACCAACGACCCAACCTGAAATACAACCCAGAAAAAATAAAGTATATGCTGATGAAACATTCTGTTGGTTGGCTTGAATAGGAATTCTACAAAAGGGCTGAAGGAAATTTTACTTCACCATTCATATACACTAGCAGTTATCCTGTAAAATGTACACATTTCCAAAAAAAAAAAAAAACCTCCAAANAAAAAAAAAAAAAAAACCTCCAAAAATTTATAATAGGACAAACAGTAAGATACTGACAAGGCTGGAATTAAGTTTTAATTAAGTTTCTTTCTTCCACGTAGTTTCACAGCAGGGTTTTATATCTCAACCCCCAAATCTGGAGAAGGCAGTCAATTTCACACCTCTTATTGTTCTCTATTCTGAATGAAAGCTCTGTTTTGTTTTGTTTTGATCCTTGCAACAAAAAACCCCAGGATTACCTACAATTTGGTATTAATGCACAGGAGAGCTATCTTATGATTAGCTAAGTCAGGGTACTAAAGCAAAAGAAGTAACCTCTCTGCCCTGCCCAAATTTCTTCCTGTTCATAATAAATGTTTTGCTTCAAACAGAAATCCCTATTTGAGAGTTCATCAACATTTGCCACATAATCACCTGCCAATGGCACTTCCAGGAATAATTTCTACTAAAATAATTTTTAGGCAAGCTCAAATCTCAATACTGTATCTATGTTCTCAAAAAACCCTGGGGGAACAGACTAGGATACTTTTTAACAGAGTATATTCAACCTTGAATCGGGAAGAGAATACAATGGAACTTCAGGTTGCGAACACTTGTTTGCAACCAAATTGGGTTCCGACCAAAACATCCACCCGATTTTTGAATTGGGTCATGATTCAAAAATCAAGTGGCGAATAAACCCGGCATGGCAGATTCCTTTTCCACGGCAATTTCTCCATCCGTACATGTACAGTCCATGCAAATTTTTATCTGTGCATGCGCAGTCGGTTGTGCTTCCCGTCACAACCAAAACAGGTTGCAACCGTAGTCCTGGAACGGATTACAGTCACGACCAGAGGTTCCATTGTATGTGTAAAGGCTGTTTGCCAATGTAAATGGAATTCATTTGCACATACCTGTGTTCCTGTCCGACTCCAGCAACTAGGAAGTTTCCAGAATTTGCAAATTTCAAGCTATTAACAAAACCAATCTGAAAAACACCAAACCAAAATATTTTTTTAAAAAAATGTAGTTATTGTTTTTTTTCCCCCTGCTATGCTTCCTGGGAAGTTTGGAAGCCTTAATATATGTATAGGGGTCCACACTGGAGGAAGTCTGCTTTCTGCCATTTCTATCACACTAAATGTTAATTTTTAAGTCTTTGACCTCTACTTGGATAGCGACAGAAATAGATTTTCCCTCTGCAACCATAAGGAGTCAGTCAACTACATGGATCCCAGTTATGAGTTGCTGGAAATTTGAAAAAAGGTAACACGTGAAGTAAGGATGGGCAAACTTTTCATCCGAGTTACAGTGTTGAAGGCCTACTGCTCCATCCCATTCGCTAGATGCTGGGACACTCCTTTTCTAGCTCAAGACCATAGTGCAGCAACCTGCTACCTATACACAACAGCCACTAAAGGATTGCAGGTTATCTGCAGACACCTGTTTTCTGTATCAGGCTAAGTGCTCCTGACTGTCCAAAAGGAAGTCTTGGGATCTAACTATTGGATTATGCTGTAATATGGATTAACTTTCATGAGTTATTGAGGAAGAACTCATTTATCCACACAACTGATCATTAAAGTAGATGGCTGTAATGTTCAAAACATTTCATCTATACTGTGTAACTTTGGATTCCTTAGGAAGATCCCTGGAACAGTTAAATCTGTGATAGAAGAGGAACAAACTGAGAGAAAAGTGTAACTAAAACTAACAAGGCAAGTCTTGCATAGAGTTCCCAGGTTCACTCCACCTGCAATAATTCCCCAGTGTGACTTCCTCTTGCTCCACTTGTTTTTTAAACTAGTTTAATATGAATCTCAAGCTCGAAAAGTTTAACTGCAAGTTAAGCCCACGGCTCAAAGTAGCTTCCTCACCAAGGGAATCTCAAAGAGGAGTTCCAACTTCCGAAATCCTTCTCCACATTTCCACAATTTCACACTGTTGCTGTGGGAACCTGTCAAAAGCAGAGCATATAATGTTTTTAAAATGTCCACATTCAGTCTGAAGGCTTTAAGAAGTCTAGCTCAGTGACATAGTCCTATTTCTTCAAGTGATGCTCTTGAAGAATCTAGAGCTAGAGATTAATGGATAACTCTCAATCTAACTTTTATCCTTCCTAATGTAAGATATTATTATAACTATTGCCATTATTTTATAAAATGCATGTTAAATAAACATGTCAAATAAACTTTAGTATATAGTATACTATACACAAACAAACAGTACATAATTCTAAAAAGAAGAGGCCACACTTCTATGAACTGAATATGGCCTAGGCCAAAACCATATTTTAAAGTATTTATTTTTTTACTTCCCATGTATTTAATATTTTTTTTCTTTCTGATAGCTTAAGAATTATAAGTCAGCAGTAAATTTTGGGGGCAATCTTGTGACTACTCCCATGGCTGTGGGAAGTGCAAGAATATCAGATTATCAGTCTGTGCTTAATAGGAATAAACTACTGATTCAAGTCTATAAATCTAAACGCTTATCTAAAACGATAATTATCCTCTGACATCAAGACCAAGACATCAAAGTCCTGGTGGTGCAGTGATTAGAATACAGCATTGCAAGGCTAACTCTACCCACAGCTTGGAGTTTGATCTTACTGGCTCGAGGTTGACTCAGCCTTCTTTCCTTTCGAGGTGGGTAAAATGAGGACCCAGATTGTTGGGGACAATATGCTGACTCTGTAAACTGCCCAGAGAGCACTGTAAAGCATTATGGAGTGGTATATAAATCTGGCAAAAGCTGAAACAGCAAAGTCAAAGCAGTGAATGCCTCCAAATATCATTTATATAAATATCTTGGAATGTCCTTGAAAGACTGCTGGAAATCAGAAGATTGTTTAAAAAATATGGTGACAGGACAATCATATAGATATCTACTTAGAAGTAAACTCAAAGCACTTATACATATGATTTTTCCGAGAACTATATAAAGGATTTTAAGCTTAAATGCTGTGCTGGTTTTTTTTACTAATGTCAGAAAAAAAGAGCATCATCTGGTTTCTTAGCCCCAAAGGCAAGCAGAAAAGGAAGACAAATATCTCTTGGTACCTGTAGCTACGAGGTCACTGTTCAGCAAACCAGCAACTGAAGATATCCAAAATGGCTGTTCCAGGCCCTGTGTACCATGAAAACCATGGGCATGCTTCACTACTCTTAGTGGTTTTTTTTTGGAGAGACCCCAGAGGGCAACTGACCTTGGAAACAAAATCACAATCATTACATATCACGTGGAAATCACTTGTTTTTACTTTTACTGAGTTATAGTTTCAAAGTATACTCACCCATCATCTGCACCAGATACCATATGCTCTTCATTGATGAGCTGGATGCAGTCAATCGAACCTCTAATGGGAAAAAGAAAACCATACTTACAGCTAATGAACCAGCAATGCAAATACTCCCTCCTAGTAATCTATCTACACTGTATGCTTCAGGGTATTTTTTTATGATGAAAGACGCTCAATATTTCAACTACATATTGTACAAAAGGTGAAAAATGCAAGATCTCTTAAATGTTCCCTTGATAGAAAGCTCTTCTACCATGGAGATGAAGCATTTGAATAACATCCATTCAGCTTAGAAAAATCATCAACTAGGAAATCTGCAGCATTCAGTAATTTGTTTTATATCCTTGAGAGCCCCCCATGACTATATTGCAAAACACTGTGTTCCTAAGCTTTAGCAAAACTAACCAATAAACAAGCTCCAAATATTGGGCATGACTGTGCATACTTTAAAAATGATTCAGAAGAGGTTCTTCAGCGCATATGGGAGTCAAAAAAGCTTTCACACAAGCCTGGAAGAAACACTTCAGCTGCTTTAAAAGAGCTGCACTTCTAAATTCTCATTTTTAAACCATGCACAGTGCTGGAAAAGTTTTCGAAAGTGCTTTCTCACTTGCAAAAAGTGGGCCTGTCCCCATTTCATGAGATTTTTTTTTGTGCTGCAGAATATAAAGATTATCTTTCACCAGAGTGGTCATTTCATGTGGTCATTTAAAAGTGATTCACGTTCGCATAACAGGTAAAAAATCACCCAGATTGGAGAAACTATCAGTCTGTTGGGAAAGATTCAACTCAAAAACAGTTCTTTCCTGACCATGCCATTTCCTCTTTTAGTTCTAGTACTTTGTTTCATCTTACTTCATATCGGATCTCATCTCATTCTTACAATTCCCTCAACCTTCTCAAACTGCTTTGGATGGAGACATAGGATGACCGCAACATGAAGTTATAGATTCACCCAGTTCCAAGAGAGGATTAAAAAGAAGTTCTTTAAAAGATCTAAAAAAAATAATCGAATTATTTTTAGAAGATCTGAAGATAATTTGATCAAATAAATTAGAACTACAGCTGACCACAGTCTAATTTCAAAAAATCTATCATCAATGCATTTAGTTTTGACAATAACAGAGATGCAACAAAGCACAGTGTGGTAGCTTATTATTCTTCTCTAATATGCTACATATAGATTTCTCTTTCTGATACAATACACTTGTAAAAGAAGCCTGAATAGACAATGATTCTCACACTTACTGGTGTCCATAAAACACAAGCTGGGACTCCTCAGCGATTTTCCAGATTCTGACAGTGCCATCTCTCCCTCCTGATGTGACACAGCACTCCCGGCTCAAACTATCCAAGCCTGTGATCACATCTTGATGACCAAACCTTGGGAGAAAAGAGGATGAGATTCAATCATGGCCTGTCTGTTTGAGAACCCAGTATTTCAGTTGGGTATATTGCAAGCTACTGTGTAGGCGCTGACATATTCAATAAATCCTGGCTCTCTGATGGCCAAGTGAACAAAGGAAGAATGGAATGTGTTTCTTTTAAAACTTTTGTAACAAGAACATACAAGTGCCCTCATTTTTTGTTGCTTCATGCTGATGAGAACCTACAGATTCCTGTCATGATGAACTTGGACATCTTTCTCCAAGGTGATCACCTCAAAAGTTCCATTGGGACAGCAACTCCATGAATCCCCAGCCAAAAGTCCCCATATTATTTAGAGCAGTGTTTCTCAACAACATTAAATTGTGTGGACTTCAACTCCCAGAATTCATTTACCCAGCATGCTGGCTAGCAGAATTCTGGGAGTTGAAATCCCTATATCTTAAAATTGCTAAGATTGAGAAACACTGGCTTAGAGATCGTGAAATTTGAAATGCCTCTGTTTGGATTACTCTAGTCTTGAGCAATGCTACTACAGCATTAGGGTATGGGTTGATAAGAGTTCCTGGGTAAAAATGAATCATTATATCAATGTTGTTAATGACACATTCATTCTGCTTCCTGTTGTCTCTGATCTTCATAGAATTTAATTTTCATAGATCAGAAACATGCCATGTGCATATCACTAATTCTGCATATATGCCAAAAAACTGTTCCTTACAAGGTTTCAACATATGCATTCTCTGCCACGTTCCATACTTTGACTGAGCGGTCATGGGAGGCGCTGTACAACTGGTGAGTGCCTTTGCGGAAAGATAAGCCCTGAAAGGGAGAAATCATGAAGAGAGAAAGAGATGGAATGAGATGGGCCCAAGAGCAGGCAGAATTAATCTTCTATTTCTTTATCACATCCAATCTAATCATCCTAGTGGGAAATGTGGACTTCTCTATTAGAGAGTGACCAACATATACAAAGTACAGGTGGAATAAGCTACCATGTACACTTGTTTAATAAAACAAGATAAAAAATATTTTTGTTACACCATACCCATTATACTTTAAGCAGAGATTTTCATGTTTGTATGGAGGAGAGGATGGTACAGAGAAGGGATGCAAATTTTTGCATTGATACATTTAACATCGATTCCCCATATTTAAAAAAAATATTTATTTTGCTTTCCCGTGATACAGACAATTTACAAAAGAAAAAAATTGTTAAAAAATATTATTATTCTAGAAAAATCTATGCAGTGAAAAGGATTCAAATCATTTTGACTGATGGCTGATTGAGGAGTGCAAGTTGTTTCTTCAAATCATTTTCCAGATTGTTGTAAAAAAAATTTCAACTGTTAAACTGTTCTTTTTGAAAGACATAGTAATAGCATCCATAAAAACATTCCCCTATATCCTGAATGCACTTTATCTATAACTACGAACACCTCTAGAGGCTGTGGTCACTTACCGATACAGTGTCACGATGGCCTGTGAACTTATAGAGATGTCTGCAGGTTGCAGCTTCCCAGATCATAATGAGTTTGTTCCTGTCACCTGTGGCCTAGAAGCGACAAACACCCTGCTCAGTTCTCTCCTCTTCTATCACTTTACACCCACATTCTTTTTAGTAATACAGGTAGTCCTCAACTTGTGACCACAATTGAGCCCAACTGTTATGTTGTTAAGTGAGGCATTTGTTAAGTGAGCTTTGTCCCATTTTACGACTTTTGCCAAATTTGTTTAAGTGAATCAAGTGGAGTTGTAAAATTAGTAACACGGTTGTTAAATCAATCTGGCTTCCCCATTGACTTTGTTTGTCAGAAGGTTGCAAAAGGGGATCACATGACCCCGGGACACTCCAACTGTCATAAAAGTGAGTCAGTTGTCAAATATTTGAATGTAAATCCATGGGGATGCTACAACAGTCATAAGTGTGAAAAATGGTCGTAAAATCACTTTTTTCAGTGCTGTTGAAACTTCAAATGGTCCCTAAATGAACTGTTGAAAGTCGAGGACTACCTGTAATGGGTCTACTGTAATAGAAACATAAGTGTCTCAGCCCTCTGGACACGCTTATTTTAATGCCTCAATGCAGGTCTCCAAACTTGGCAACTTTAAGACTTGTGGACTTCAACTCCCAGAATTCTCCAGCCAGGGGGGCCCTGCCTTAATGGAGCATGACTCAAACACTTCATTCTTTAACTGCCTTTTGAGTTTTTTTGTTTTTCTGAGAAAGGGAGAAGAGGAGTCCAGCAGGAACAAAGCAATAGAATTGCCTGGAGATTGCCTATGTCGATAGAGGTGCTTATTATATCCATTGATTAGATTCAAGGAAACTTCCTCAAGATACACAGATCCCACAGCATCGAACAGGGTGGATATATAACTCATATCAACAGTTAGTTGATATAGGAGGATCTACTGAACATAGCTTAAGGAACTATGAAGAAGAATCTCTCTACTATGCTAAAAGATCACCAACCACCACAAAAAATATCATTTTTGCAACACAGAGGAGAAATTTGTATGGAGTTGCTTTCTTTATTTCAGTGTAGCAGAAGAAAAGATTCTTTTTACCAGGAATTTGCCATCTGATGACACAGCCATTGAGATTATATGTGCAGTATGTCCAACATGGCTGCTCTCTGCCCCCCTTTTTCCTCTATGTATCACATGGAGCTTCTTTCCACTCTCAACATCCCCTGCAAGCATAAAGATGCTTAAGTCAGTTTCAAACATTACAATTCTTTTTTGATACTTAAAAGCAAGCTAGAACATTGAAAATTATTTTGGTAAATCCATAATTTGAGGAAAAAATAATCTTCCATGCTTCAACTGTCTCAAAAACATGAATAAGTGACTCAGGAACTGCATTTCATTCACTTCAACTGCAAATATACTAATGGACAGAAAAGGACTCAAATATGTTAAGTATGATGTTAGTCATACTTAGTTCACTCCCTGGACCCAAATTAATTTATTAATAATTACTTCTGCCAATTCCACCTTCCTAGTAACTTTTGTTGAATGTATGCTGTTTACCACACCAAGATCTACTCAAGAAATAAATTTTACAAAAGTGTTCCAAGGGGAGGCCAAGCTAATCACTTCAGAGAAGCCAACCTAACTCCAATATTTCATAAACAAGCTGGCTTGATGCATTGCTCTGCAATCTACATCCTGAGAGATAACTCAATTTTCAGAAGTTTCCAGAGGAGCGGGACATTTAGGGGCAAACCTAATTTCTAAAGGGAAGCTGTTCAATAAAGTGCTATTGTTGAGAAGCAGCCTAAGGTCACACCTCTCCCCCACCCCACACACATTATTACTTCTGTTATTACTACAGTACAGTGGTTAGAGTGCTGTAATGCAGGCCACTTCTGCTGACTATCTGCTGCCTGAAATTTGGCAGTTCAAATCCCACCAGGCTCAAGGTTGACTCAGCCTTCCATCCTTCTGAGGTGGGTAAAATGAGGACCCAGACTGTTAGGGGCAATATGCTGACTCTGTAAAACTGCTTAGAGAGGGCTGTGAAGCATTATAAAGCAGTATATAAGTCTAAGCATTATAAAGCAGTATATAAGTCTAAGTGCTATTGCTATTACTGGAAAAGTGACAAATCGCTCACAGTGGCATAAACCACTTTCCCTAACCGGATTTATCACCCAGAAGTGGCAAGAGTCTTGCACTCGATATATGGCCCTCATCTTTTCACACGCTCTAATCACTTATTCAAGATCGACAAGATGAAGACATTCTTTAAAAATGGGTCAAGAATTTTCCAAAATTACCTATGAGCTACCTCAAATCTATAGCACAATTTGTAGCAGATCTCATCAACCTTGGCTTCAAAGAACGATGCAAACTTATTTGCAGCAGGCCACTGATCACTCCCATCTCCTCCTATCTTGGCATGGAAGAACAATGCCAACTTATATACAGACACAGCAGAGACTGATAAATAAATCCTATGCTGAAAGATTAGGGTTCTAAAATGTTTTATTCTGTGTTTCTTTATGCCAGCCTGCAACAGTTAGATTTCAGCTTTCTCCCTGGCAGTGATTATTAAATGTTTGCTCCAATCACAAATGTCTACATAGTAGTTAAAATTGTAAGACTGGTTACAAGAATAAGTCAAAAATATCAAATAGCTTTGAAATACATCAGTGGAAAGGAGCATATTAACAATAATGCAGCTATTAAAAAAATAGTCTGATTATCATTCTCGGCCATCAGCATTTGGGAGTTGGCTCTCCATTACTCCAGTAGTGATCTATCCAGTTCAGGCAATGTAAATTTGATCCTTTGAACCTGCCATCTTTAGAGAAAAAAAATCATATTTATAGGGTTATAAAAATATAAATTTATACGTTTAGAATACTTTCTTTCATGCATCTTCTTTCTTATAGTTTATCGCCTTTTGTAGAAAATAAGACTTACATTTGATGATCGAACAGTCCTTGGATGCAGAGAAAATATATTTGTCGTCTGGTGAAATTATTAGGCAGGTGATGGGCAACTGGTGACCTCGTAGTATCTTGATGTCAGATATGTCTGGAGGCTGCAACTATTCAGAGAATACCAGTTAGATCAGCATTCCAAACCAAAATTACAAATGAAAAAAATTACAGCATACTAACTTACTCAGTGCTGAGATACCACTGAAGTTGAAGACAACAGTGTTAACTAGAATCTTATTGCCTGGTTTTCAACCAATGTGCCTCACCACAGAGGTAGGATCTATTTAATTGGTCTACCACACATGGCTAACAGATCCTGTCAGCTTTCTGAGAGAGCTAAGGGTTGCTGGGCCTTAATCACAACCTCAGCCTTGAATTAGACTGCATTTGGCAGCCTCTCCCTGTTTGTGAATCCCTGGGAGCCCTCATTTTCAGAGGAACTCTGGAAGATAAAACAGTAGAAGGGATGCCTGGAGTGCTACTGGAGGACAACAGGAGAATTTAGCCAATGTGTGTAAAGGTGTCAAAGTCTCTAGGATCACTTATATATTAGATCCATGAGTCTTTTGGGGAAAATATGTGATGGGTCAAAACAAAATTCATCCGTTTCAGGAAGGTGGAACCTCCAGCACTGAAGAAGGTAATGGACTGTCTTCTCCTCACAAAACCATTGCTACCTACAATGCTATTGAATAATTTTTGTCTGCACTTTAATTTTGTTTTTGTTTTTGGCTTCTGAGAAGAATATTGTACTATAGTTTCAGAGGAAATGGGTTATCTCAACTTTCTTCAGTCTAGTTTCAGAACTGGATACTGCAGTGAGATGGCTTTGATCGCATTTGAGGATGAATTTTGATGGGATCAGAATGGTAATGGTACATCCGATCTGCTGCTTCTTTATCTCTCTGCAGACTTTGTTGCAATAAACCATGGTATCTTTCCAGACTAGCTCAGGGTACGAGTGAGAATGGGGGCATAATACTGTAGTGGTTTTCATTCCTCTAGAGAAGATTCCAGTTGGTGTTAGTGAGGGAGAGAGGCCCATTCTGTTTTGCAGGGTTCCTCAAGACTTTCTCTGCATTCATGTTTAATATATACATAAAGTTACTGAGCCTATCTACCAGCTCAGGGTTAGATATCAACTGTATGCCTTTGAAAATGACTCAGAAATTGCAATTGATCCAGAATGTGCTGGGGTGGGTAGTTTTGGGCACACCATAGTATGTCTCACTATTTTGGACACAACACGCCACTGTTCTAAGAGCTGCAGTGGCTTCTAGGAAATTATGGAGGCAATTCAAAATGTTGGTTATCACCTAAAGGCCTTCATGGCAGAAAGTCAGTTTATCTGACCACTCTCTTCTGTTATTTCCCTCTGACCCACCAGATGCAACCGGATGGGCTTCTTTGTCCCTTGTATTACACAATGTCATCTGTTGTGCTCCTCTATTGTGGCCCCTGTTTGGTACCATGACAGTTAACCTTTAAGATCTAGATGGCTTTTACCATGCCAGGCATTCAAGACTTATCAGGCACTGAATATTTGCCATGGCATTGAAGATTCAGAGATTGTCCAAAGGAAATTAGATGAGCTCATCTTTTTTTTTTAAATTACCACATAAGCATATGAATGGCCTCAGGCACAAAGTGTTCTAGCATTATTTTTGTTTTTGTTTGTGGCTTTTAATTCAATGTTAACTGCCCAGAGTTGGGTGTAAGAATAAATGTTTTAAATAAAATAATTCTGTCTCCAGGGAAAGAACATATAAAAAACAGGAAAATCCTGCAACAATCTCAAATAATAAAAGGCTTCATAAGCTAATGCGTTGGCAGTCACACCACATGTACCATACATAGTTCAAGGGAAAGAGTAATAGGTGCTTTGAAATTCTGCAATTGTGAAAAAAGTTTCTACTTACACTGTTGGCAATTTGTCTTTGCAATTTTCCTTTCTGTTCAAGCTATGG
Source organism: Laticauda laticaudata (assembly GCA_004320025.1). Classification (NCBI taxonomy): domain Eukaryota; kingdom Metazoa; phylum Chordata; class Lepidosauria; order Squamata; family Elapidae; genus Laticauda; species Laticauda laticaudata. The sequence continues at coordinate 7,147 of BHFT01020674.1, read as the reverse complement.
GGGACAAATAAAATAGAATTAGATTGACTCTTTGTACCTTCTTTGCATAATACATAAATTAGGAAAAAGTATATGGATCACATTCTTATACCCACATATAGCTAAATATTAGGTTGGATTAATCTCTTTAAGATGACCTTAAATTCTTCTATATGGATTTCAAAAGTTATCACAATCTTTTTTCAATTTTGACAAAAGAATCAATATGTAAATGGCAATTTTTTGAGATATTCACATTTAAGAACTTCAACTTATACTTCTACCAAACTGACACTGAGTATCAGACTTATTACTACCTTATTGGCTTATGACTGAAAGGAAGCAAAGCAGGAACCAGTTTCCAAGAATTTGATGGAGAAAGTCCATTAAAAAGTCACTTCTCCAAAATTACTCAGCTTTTTTCAACCTGAATTTTCTTCAGAACGAGTACAAATTGTGATTGTGGATGTAAAAAGAAATCACACTACAAGTTATCAGATTACAAATACCAGAGAAGTCACTATATCTTTAAAGTAAAGCTGAATTTTGAGAAAGAATTCACAAGAAAAAGGAAACTCCCCTACAATCACTTTGATTGTACAACTTCCCTGTCATGCCATTGACTTTATGTCTAAAAGCCCTCGTACTCTTTTTGCCACTTAAACATGGACTACGGTTAAACAAACAGGCATGCCTGCATTCTGTACATTATTAATCTCTTTCTCTATGTAGGAGAGTGACTGTGATTTATAAAAGCAATACCCACACTCCACTAGAATTGAGCCTGACAAGGCCTGAAGCATGGGGAACAATGAAGTCCACTTCTCTCCAGTGAGAAGATACTATTTACTTCATGACAAAAGGTGCTGTTTAAGCTTTCTAATGCCCAATTCAAGATAGGTAGAGGCACCAATTTCTTTCCAGTCTGCTACCTCATGTTCTACTCACCACATCTTCCTTTAATCGGCCAGCAACCAGGTCTTTCTCAAAAGCCTCTTGTTCAGCCTTTTCTTCTTCTGTCAGAGGCAAAAAATCATAGACATAGCTATGTTTACTTAATCAAAGAATCCAATCTGAAATAAATTTCAAATCCTGAAAATCCTTCATTAAAACAAATGCCCAGAACCAATCAGCTACCCAACAGGATGAGGGTTTTTCATCCCAAAGTATTTTGGTATCTCCAATAAGTGGAGAAATTAATTTAAAAAACACATATTAAATTTCCCAGGTGATTAATTTTGGGAAATAATTGTGATGTCTATGCCTTCTTTACACAAAGGAATATTTTAAAAATCTCCACACTTCTCAAGATTAATTCACAGCCATCTTTGCTGAGACTGAACTTTTCAAATAGTTGAAAAGTTAAATAAGCAAACAAAAGTTCACAGCAGGCTAAGTAATTTATATAATTACTGTACTGTTAATTTTATATATAGGGAAATAACAGACTTCAACTTAACCCTGGCAAAACTGAGTGGCTTCGGGTCTTGGGACCATCAGGATCTGGGCATTAACCATCTTTAGTTCTGGATGGGTGACACTGCCCAATAGTACCACCTGGAAATCCTTTTGTACTCACAACTCCTGCTCAAATGAGCAAGTGGCAATCATAGACAGGTTGGCTTTTGTGGAATTGTATCTATTTCTGGATCAGGAGGCCCAATGATCAGTCACTCCTGCCCTAGTAAGAGTTGGACAGGATTTTGGAGGTCTTCCAGTACAATCCCTTGCTCAAGCAGGAGACCGGGTGTTGAGGTAATTCCCCGTTAGGAGAATGAGCGCACACAGGGAGACATAATGAGAATAGTGAAGAATAACACACAACCAGCACATAGATACATTGTATAGTAAAATGTAGTTTTTTACTTCCAGTTAAACGGTTAAGCAAAGTTCAACAAACAGTCCAAGTCATTCACGGTTAAAGCAGTCAGTTTTCAGTCCAGGGATAATCAATAACAAAGTCCAGTATCATAAACAGTTCAGTAACAGACTTACATCAAATCCAAGAACTATTATGAGCAACAGTCAATAGGAAAAATGTAGGAACCACAACACTCTCAGCAACAACAGAACCCAGATTTCTGGCTTTATCTTATGGCCGTTTGAGGAACTACACCCAATTACAATTTTAGCATTCCCTTAAAGAGACATTATTAAAATGTCCATCCTGGTTTATATATTTTCCAACCCAACTGTTAGGCGACTTACATTCCTAACACCTGGCCTATATCATTTCAGACAAGTGGCTGTCCAGTCTCTTCTTAAACGTCTTCCATGATGGAGCAGCCACTTCTGAAAGCAAGTGTTCCACTGGTTAATTGTTCTCACTGTTGGGAAGTTTCTTCTTAGTTCTAAATTGCTTATCTCCTTGATTAGTTTCCATCCCTTGTTTCTTGTCCTGCCTTCTGGTGCTTTGGAAAATAGACTGACCCCCTCTTCTTTGTTAGCCCCAAAAATATTGGAACATTGCTATCATATCACCCCTAGACCTTGTTTTCACTATATCTGCCATACCCAATTCTTGCAACTGTTCTTCATATGATTTAGTCTCCAGGTCATGTTTGTTGCTCTTCTCTGCACTTTTTCCAGAGTCTCAACATCTTTTCTATAATGTGGTGACCAAAACTGGATGCAGTAGTCCAGGTGTGGTCTTACTAAGGTTTTATTAATTGATACTAATATTTTATGCAATCTTGATTCTATCCCTGTTTATGAAACCTAGGATTGCATTGGCTTTGTTCCGCTCATATTTAATTGATTATCCACGAGGACTCCAAGATCCCTTTCAGTTACTGCTTTTGAGCCAGGTTCCATCTAATATATACCTGTACATTTGGTTTTTCTTGCCTAAGTTTAAAATCTTGCTTTTTTTCATTTTGTTTGAAAGGGCCCAGTGATCCAGTCTCTCCAGAACCATCTGGATCTTGAACCTATCATCTGGGGAGTTGGCTATTCCTATTGGTTTAGTGCTGTCTTCAAATATGATGAGTTCCCCTTCTATTCCCTCATCTAAATCATTTACCTATCATACAGTCTATAAGGGTGTGCCCTTGAACATCTAGAAACTTCATCTGGTATAAAATGCAGAGGCATGGGCAGCTATGCACACATCTACAGCACTGCAAGGTAAAATTTTGCTCTATAAACTGCATCAGCTATGAGTTTGTGTCAAGGTGCATCCCTACATAGTATGGGGCTGGGGTATTTGAGGGACCGCCTCAACCCAATGACACCTATCCATCCCATCAGAAATGGTATGTGGTGGGTACAAAGTCATCTGATCAAATGAGACCTAGGAGGAGAGCCTTTTCTTTTGACGTGCCCACCCTTTTGAAAATCCTCTCCTCAGAGGGTGAGATTAGCTGTGATCCCCCTGGCCTTCTGAAGATATGGCTTTGCCATCTGATCTGAGGATCTGATGACATTGGTGGAGAACTTGCTAATAAGTTGCACATTTATGATGCACTCCTGCTGATTATGTTTTTCATTGTTTTTAATGTTTTTATTTCTGTGGTTATTTTTTGTTGAATTTTTAATTTTTAAAAATTTTTTATAAGCTGCCCATAGTCACAATAGTGAGATGGGAGGTTATATAAATGTAACAGATTTAACAGGGTAGATAGACAGAAGACTGGTTTCATTTCATATATTAAGAATTTTAATCTGATTGTTTAAGAGTCCAATTAAATCAAATCTAGTTTCCCCTCACCTTGTTGGCGAAGCTGCTCCAAATATAATTTTGCTAATCTCAGTTTCTTCTCTTGTGGAGTCTCTTCAATTTCTTCTTCTGCTTCATTTTTATTTTCTGAGCTATAGGCAGAAAAGAAACAATTTATACAGGAATACTTTACATCACGCAACAATTATCCATCAATAAGAGTAAATTACTGTTCAATTCCCTCAAAGAAAATACTTGTCATTTGTCCCAATTTTATGCAATTTGTGGTACCTTATTTATTTTATGCAATTTGCAGTACCAATATTACATGTTATGAGATTCCTAAAGTACAGACCTTTGGGGCCATTAGTTGATGCCACAAAGAACTGTATTTCAGGAATGTCACCACTTGTCATATAATCATGAGATCTCATAACACGATTCTCTCATCATGAGCTTCATGCAACCGTCTCCACAGGAAGTTCCTACACAAGTTCCTAAATTTTATGACATGAGCTTTTTAATTAGAAAAGAAAAATACCAAGGCACTTTGACATATCCTTACACATCAGGTTCAGAATCACTAGAGATCTCTTCATTCAACTTGGAGCCAGCTTTTTGCCAAACCTTTTCTTTGCCAGCAGGGACCTGGGAAATAAAAAACTTATTTCAGATCAAAACTGATGAAACAAACGCCTTCATTCAGTTATTGAAAAGCTGAAGAAGCAGGCTCAAATATGCCCATTTTGATGAATGCAATCCTCACCATGAGCAGAGCATTGGCAGCAGAAGGTGATGCATTTGCTAATCATTCTATATCTATTTTATGCACGGGTTATTTTCGCCATTCATCACATTCAGTAACCACCTCAACTTCAAATTTGTCCAAACTACTTCATCATTCAACCCTACTATTTTCATTTTAGACTTTTTTAAAAAAAAATCAACAAACATGCACTGCACTTTCTGGCATCCATTCCTTTCCTGTAACAGGATTAGTCGTTTCTTTTCCGAAGTCCTGCTTTCACGAACGTTTCCTTTTCTTCCCGTGACCTCTTCGCTCCCCTTCATTCGGTCGCCCAACTGCCTTCCCTCCCATTTTCCCTGCGCTGACCTTTCGCCTCTTGCGCCCAGCCGCCGCGGTCGAAGCAGAAGCTCCTCGCTGTCTTTTTCGGGGATCTCGCGCCGCCATGCCGCTTCAGTTTCTCTGGCGAATGCTTCCTCCACGTGGCTCCCTGAGCCAACCTCCGGCGCTTTCCCATTGGACGAAACTGCTTCCGGCCTTCCCCCCCATTGGCTGGCATTCTTCCGAAAAGGCCCTTCTGCCTCTTCCCTCTCCTTGGTTCAAAAAGGAATGGAGGCTTGAGCAGCTCCGCGATTACTTCCGAGACGGCGGGAGGACGAGGATGCCCGGGAGAGCTTCGAGCGCGCTGGGTGGGAAGGTCGGAGATGCTGAAATGGATGCCGACGAGGGAGAGGCAGCTCTTCTCCAGGGTTTGGAGCCGTCCCGACGCAGTCGGGCACGGATTGTGCAGCGTCAGGACAGAAGCGAGGACTGCTGAATGCAGAAACCCCAGAAGCGACGCCGGAGGGTTGTGGCTATATATGTACTTGCCCACAAAATTACACACAGCATAAATAAAGTAGGGTAGAGTAGAATAAAAAATAAAATAATAGGAGGATAGGATAGGAGAATGAATAGAGAATGAATAGAATAGAGCAGAGTTGGAAGGGTTCTTGTAGGTCATCTAGTCCAACCCCCCCCTCCTCAAGCAGGAGACCATTTCTGACAGATGGCTGTCCGGTGTTTTCTTGAAAGCTTCCAATGACGAAGCGACCTGTTCCATCGGTTTGATTGTCGTCGCTGTCAGAAAATTGTCTCCTCCAAGAAAAACGTTCTCGGGCATCGGGTATTTCCCGCTTGCAATTAACTCGACGTATTTAAAAGTTCCCTCTTCGCTTTCTGGACGTGTGTTAAAATGTGAATAAGCCCCAGGTTTCCCGAAAGATCGTGACCGGCGCCATTCATCCCTCTGCGCTAATCCAAATTGAGGCAGTGTGGAAGCAGGAGGAGGATGCTGTCTCCGCAGCGGGTCTTCCCTTTTCAATCGGACCATTGGTGACCCGATCCCTCTCGCCTTTCGACCGGGGCGAGTTCAGCGCTTCCCCCGCGGCCAGCGGAGAGGAGAGAAGGAGGCAGGTTGCCCACCCTTTCCTTACAGCTGGGCCGGCCTGGCATTCTCCCCAGAGAGGCGTGTTGCCATTGCTGCGCCGTAAAAGGCTGAACTCACCCGGCAGGAGGGGCGGAAGCCAAACAGCGGCACTCCCTGACGACCTCTGGCTTGTCCGGGCTTGTTTCGCTTACCTGATCGGTGCTGGCGTTTGGCTCCTCCGGTAGGACCTCCGGGCAACGAGAGCCCCCCCCCCTTCATTCCGGTGAGTTTGTATTCCAAGCAAGGAGAAGGTGGGCTTTAAAAACAGACCGCACTTTAGCTTTGTTTTGATGGTTTGTTTCCAAAGGAGGGAACCGTGAAAGATGAACAACAGCCGCCTTGATTCCTTGTTTTGGGATGAATTTGTCAATAAAGCTGATGTTTGGGTCTCCCAAACAATGTCAAACGTGACAGGGGTCGCCATACAAAACGTGATTTGGTGTTGCTCCTAGGATTAGGGGATGGAGTAGGGGAGTGTTCATGCTACTGAAGCTAACTCTGAAAGGCTTAGAGCCCCTCCAACAACTTTTGGACAAAACACACTTCAATCCGGTTTATAAACAGTTATAAGTTATACCTAATTATCTATGACAATCTTGATGCCTTCTACAGCTGCAGGCTACTACAATTCCCATCCTCCTTGGCCACTCTCATGGTGGCAGAAAATCACAGGAGCTAAAAGTTAATCCAGTAAGAAATTTTCCTCAGTAGGAAAAGACTGAAACACCAAAGTATGTAATGGCTGGTTTTTATTTTGCTTCTCCTGCTCCCTGTCCTGCAGAATTGGAGTACCTCATTGGTACCAGTAGATATAAGGAAGTGGCTAGTAAAATAAGTGAGTGGTTGTAACTTACCTGCCATTAATGACTGACCTCTCAGTGAGAATTTATTTGCCATGGAGATTTTCCTATTGGAAGGTAATGAATAGAAACCAACATGCATACCTTTTAAATTGTATTTTTCCTTGGAAAACCAGCTGGCACATTATTATTGCTACATGTCTATGTCATCCAGGTCATGGTTGTCCCAAAGATGCTTTTTCAAAAGGCAACTGGACTTTCTGGTTTTTCTTTGAAGACATTTATCTTTTCATTCAAGAAGCTTCTTCAGCTCTGACTGGATGGTGAGGAAGGGAAGGATTTATACTGCTTGCAGACTGCTGGTCATTTGCATCCTATCAGCAAGTTGTTGAGGCCACCTGGAAGTTTATCTGTGTCATCAGGGTCATCTGAGTAGTACAAATGGGTGTGGAGTCTTCTTGAAACTGTTGAAAGGACTGTATTGTAGACAAGTGGTG
>BHFT01020673.1:0-13844 GCA_004320025.1 Laticauda laticaudata | reverse complement strand
TTTTTTTTTTTTTTTTTAATTTGGGGACTCCTTTAGGATCATGTTGTTCACATTTCTTCATAAATGGGAACAAAATCAAAATACAATGTTATTTTTGTTAATTCCATTATAATTTAATTAATAGAAATACAACTATATTTTTTTAAAGGTGAAAATTTAATAAAGTTTATTAAAAATAAATAAATAAAGGCTTAGAAAAAAGAAAGAAGAAAAGAAATATGACTATCTTGCTACTACAGATTTATAATAAATTATATGCCAGCTTGGGGAAGATAAGCTCATCAAAAAGGCTATGGTCAATATGACAAATAGCACTACAGAAATATGAAAAGAATGGATATTTAATGAAATAATAGAAGAAAATAGGATTGCATGTTGTCTTCTCCCCATATATTTATCATTACTTATAAAATAAGAATTGGGTGTCTTAAACAGTGAATGTGTTCACAAGGCAAAAAAGAGATTTTAGCAAATACCAAAATGATTAAAAATATTTCAATTTAAAAAGAACAGGTAAATACACATTCATTTGGATATGGTCATTTTTGTATCTGTATCAAAATGTACTAATATTTATAGTGCAGAGACTAATAAATAACAAAATCAAATTCTGCAATGCACAACATTTTCTTGTTAACTCAACTTTCATGTTAGAAGTCTGTCTTCCTCTGCCCCTCTTTTTAAATTTCTAATTGCAGTAATTTTCTTTGGTAGCCAATCTTATTTTATCTTCAAGTAAAATGTATCATTGGTGCTGATTCCAAAATTAATTCTGACTTGACATATTTCTCAGGGTAGCAAGAAGGACACTAGAAACTATATCAATTGACAGGTTTAATCAATATCTAATTACCAGCAGCATATTACAGCATTCAGCTTAGATGAAAACCCGCAGCATTGTTTCTAAGGAAATTCCAAGGGTAAATTCAATAACAACATGAAGATTACTTTTGCTTCTCATTTGCATGCTAACCCTTTAGGAGTCTTCCTTTTTCCAAACTTTTAAAATGATATAAATGTACTAGGAGCCAATCCTTTCAGCAAAACAAAGAACTTTTATTTATATGTTGGTTCACTTTATTATTTTCAACTCCTCTCTTTCAAAATCCACAATTAAAAGGCTTAGATGGTGTTTTCAAACTGTTATTCATCTATAAAAAAAATAAATCTAAAACCCAGTGGAGGCCCAAGAAACAAAAGTCAAGATATTCACACCTCCCCACTCACACACACACTTACAGAGACAAATAGAGAGATTCTGGGAGCTTTATAGAAAGCATATCTAAGATCAGTCCAATTTAGGATGATTCTTGTTTCAAGGCTGTTGGCTCAAAGTTTTTGAATGAGCTTCTTTGACAACTAGTTACTTCAATGTTTTTTCCTATTTTGATTCAAATTTCTCAATAATTTCACAAATTTCCTTTTCCATTCTAATACTATATAAAATTCATATTCTTGCATACAGTACATTTATATGCAAGGAATTCCTTTCCAACCAGAATTAAGTTGCGCACCTAACACTGACTCCCACATATGTTATAATAGTCAGTGTAAAATGGTAATTTTTTTTCCCAAGAGGTATTTTCTGTTTACATAAAAATTGTCCACCATGCAATATACAACTTAGAAAAATAACACTGTTCATAAAATTTTATTGTTAAGAAGGAATACATTTACTTGCAAATGACATTTAATTCTGTGAAAACAAAACCAAAATTTTATATACATTCTTTTTGTGAAGGATATACATTGAAATCCCTGTATTTGTTTCAGTGGTATCTCAAAGGTTTTGCCCTCCCCAAAAGATAAATGAGGCACAATTTTCATTAAATTATATTAAAAGGAAAAGGTTACAATCTTATGTGGATTTTTAAGATAGTTGTTGGTAGATATTATGCATTGAATTATTGAATCTCACCTAAAATCTTATCAGATTGTTTCTGAAATGTCCATATCAAAATCAATCTTTCCTCCAAATCACCATGAAAAGATGTTGAGACTCTAGAAAAAAGTACAGAGTAGAGCAACCAAGATGATTAGGGAGATTGGAGACTAAAACATATGAAGAACAATTACAGGAACTGGGCATGGCTAGTCTAGTGAAGAGAAGGACCAGGGAAGACATGATATCAGTGTTCCAATATTTGAGGGGCTGCGACCAAGAGGAAGGGATCGAACTATTTTCTAAAGCACCCAAAGGCCAGACAAGGAATAATTGATGGAAACTGAACAAGCAGAGATTTAACCTGGAAATAAGAGAAACTTTCTGACAGTAAGAACAATCAACCAGTGGAACAGCTTGCCCTTGGAAGTGGTAGAAGCACCATTACTTGAGACTTTCAAGCAGAGATTGGACTCCCATCTGTCAGAAATGGTGTAAGATCTTCTGCTTGGGCAGGGGTTTGGACTAGATGACCTGTAAGGTCCCTTCCAACTCTGATTATCTGTTATCTTCCCACTGACTACTTCTGGGCAAGACTGGTGGATTGAAGATGGCTCTGTGTAATAAAAGTCCAGTCAAACTGGGATCAAAGCATAACCTACTTTTTACAAGTCATATATTGGATCTGTGGCTACATTCATATGCCCTCTATACACCTTTGAATTAATAAAATAGATGCCTGCGTTCACCAAAAGATTATAGTATTTTGAATATTATATAGCTCTTGGATTCTCAACTATGCATGTAATAATTGCATTTTAACTATAATAACTATATTCATAGCAACTTTAGCAAAAATTTGTCTCCTGTAGCAATGATAACCATGCCAAAATTCAATGCACTGCTTTTTTTTTCTTTATTTTAATATTAATGTGATATTGTTCAAAATAAAATATGATTTATTGTTGGAGAAGATACATATTATAGACAGGTAAAATCCTATAGTGAAACTCAGAATTTGTTTTTATTATGGTTAATGGAATTAAATTGTGGTGATGCACCAAAGTATCAAATATTTCCTTTGTCTAATGAGTTTGTGAAATCTTGTTTCATTATAATAATTATCTGATTTATGGCTGTAATTTACAATACCACTGAGTGGATAGTAAAATGATTTTTCTGAAACACTGAGCAATCATACTATCTTTCATTATTTCTGGTAGTTGAAGAATATAAATAGATGACTACCTACCGGTAGTAATTTCGGTAGTTGCATCTTGGAACATAAATCCCATGCCTGACTGGAAGCAGGAATACACTATTCAAATTAGTCTGTGAATAATAATGAATTGATAAATACTAAGGTTTTGCAAAACTTCCAAATGGTGGTTTGTTTTATTGAAGCCTTCTGTAAAACATCTAAACTCTTCATCAAGCAATACCTTCACACTTCTCAAACTAAAGCAGATACATTGCTTTGCTTCATATGGCTCTAAGCTCCTTGTCCAGCACTTCAAGTATCTAGAAGTGGCTTCTGTGAATGTGCAGATCATACATATGAGTCTCTTCCAGCTATTTCAACAGCTATTAAAGTGCTAGATGAGAGACTTGAGATGGCACAAAAAGTTTTGATGGTGGAAAATCATTTGCTTCTACAGCTGCCTAACACAGGCCTAGTAATTAGTGAGCTGACGTTTGGGGAACTGTTTATGCCTCAAGCATGACTCTTCACGCACATTTATTATAAATATATAATTGGTAAATATGTACATTTTGAAAGAATAAGCATGCTATGTCTTTAGTGCTTTCTGTCCTTTAAAAAAAATTGTCCTTGCAGAAAGTCTTTTTATTTTATTACATTTATATTTTTTTCAGTTCTTTTTACTGTTTTAAAATGTAAAGAATGACAGTGCTGATCCAGGCAACCAGGAATGGCACTTCAAAAATTAGTGTAAATTCAGTTTGACCCTAAAACATGAACACTAAACAAAAAAAAATCCATTCATGACAACTACATTTCTATTTGAAAAAGAAATTTAATTCTCCCTGAATAACAACCTCTGTCCTGGTTTAACAAGAGATCTAAAATTAATTATTTATGATCAAAAAGCATATTCCATATAGCTATTAATATGTATGCTTTTCTCCAAATCTTCCTCTTTTGTTTTTTTTCAAGTCATTTTTATATTCAGCTTGCATGTTTAGATATAGTGCTGTTCTAGATCACAACAATTTATGGGGAATTGAAAAAGCAATTTTCTTGGGATAGCTAGCTATTCTGCCTAATTTTCATCTGCCAGAGCCACTGGTATGAATGTTGACTCAATCAGATAAAATGTAGGCTTTAAAGATGTTTGAGTAGCTGCCTGGTTTACATTTAGCTATTCACTTAGCATATAAACAGCCATATATACACAGTCTTCTCTTCTCATTCCACTGACAAACTATAGTAGACACCATAAGTTAAATTCTACCCTTATATTATTGCATTTCTTCTGTATAGCAGAGAACAAAGTTGACATATTCTCCATCTATAAACAATTTTCATTTATGATCTTCAGAGGTTTAATTCTGTTATATTGAACTAAATTGATATTGGCAATAAAAAAATCTGTTTCTCTCTGTGTATACTTATGCATGCAGAAACATTGCAATGAATGATAATACCTTTATTTGGGCAGACTGTTTTGGATTACATTATGGAATGAGATTAACATGTGGAAAAGCAACTTGACTGAAACCTAGATGGCAATCAAAATCAGTTGAAAAAGAGAGCATTAATGTCATGCCCAGAGAGATAAAAAAAACAACCTGAGAAAAATGCCATTACCAAAATACAGAGAAATTAGGTTTGAGATTTCTCTTTTAATTATAATCTTTGGTTACCTCTAGTAACTATTTTTCAATTTAAAATTGAATCTTTTAAAAAATGAAAACAAAAGCATTTTCCCCCAAGAAGGGTTCTTTATAATTAATTCCTACATTTTTAAATTTATCTGGACCCTTACTCCAGATAAGGAATTTCTAAAATCAAAGTTTTAATCACCCTTTACTGTTTATTAAAAAAGAACAGGTTTCTTTTTTCAGCTTTTAAAATTGTAGCTAAACTTAGTTTTCTAATGATTCAAAGAAACTCATCTAATCCTGTAAATTCTATCAATCCAAAGGTTCCTAATAACTAAATGGCAGTTAACAAGCAATTTCTGAAACCGATTACAAAAGGAAGTATAACTTTCAAAAGGCTGACTGTGGTTTGAGAAAGCTGAATATTCCTTCATTTCTCAGAGCTCAAAATCTACTGGAAACCACTATCTTGTAGTCTCCTTATACGGAACCAGGGGTGGGTTGGACCAGTTCAGGTGAACCTTCTTCTAATGATGAGCAGCTCCGAACTGATTTGCTGCTACGAGCATGTGGGCCCAGCCACCCACCCTTGCTCTTTCCTGTCCTTTATTTCCTTTGTTTAGAGCACAGCTGATTGGCACCTCAGCTGTTTTATTCACAGAAGCTTCAGTTGAAGGAAAGTATGGGCTTTTTAAAATGTGGAAAGTGCAATTACTGAACCAATTGTTATACCAGTGGAATTCCACCCCTGTGTGGAACACTATTTGGAACAATGGTAGGTTATCTCAATTCCTCTTCCTGTCTCGAAAGAGATTACTTGCTGTCTCTTCATTCCACCATGGACATAAACAATGCTTTCTTCAGTCCACCATTATTTCCCCAGAAGTGTTCTCAGTCTGCCTCTTTTTAATGATGCCCATTAACTGTTCTGTTACTCTTTGCATTAAAAGTGATTTCAATATTTTTTACATCACCAGGATGCATTTTGACCTTTAAAAAAGTTAATGGGGTCAACTAAATATTGCATAGTTATTAAAATAATTCTTTTCATAACTCTGAGCTTTCTCTTTTTGAGTAAGATAATACGTTCTTTTGTGCCCAATACATGAATTACGTGTCACAGGCTTATACTCCATTTCCTTGAGGCTTTAAATAATTACCTCATTATTGCAATGCAAAAGTAGAAATAATAAGAAATAAAATGTAATTACTAATGCATTTTCTTTTGTATCTTTTATGTACTTTTACTATTTCATGGATATCCTGAAAAATAGCAGCCTCTGAAGTCTTAAGAAGCAATACGCACCTCTTCATACTCTAGAGTGATTTTTCAATTTGATGTGCAGTAATTTAACTTCACAAGCCCTCATTAATGTTAATTGAAGTCAGTGAACTAAATCCCCGTGAACTGTTCTGAATATTCACCTTCCTGTCTAATAAACAGAACATGGCTGCTGTGATATTAGCATTAATGTGTCTTTTCGTTAAAGGATAGACAGGCATATGAAATGTATAAAACTTGTCTTAAAAGCTTCGCACTGGAGGAAAAAAATAACTGAAATAAAATGTTCATTACAACATTTTTACAGAAAGAGCAGAGCTTTTAAAAATGTGATAAGGTAAATAAATGGTACGAACTGGGTATTATAGATAGGTATAGTAAAAACAGATAATGGAAAACTCAAGCTAAAATTTTACCAAGAAAACTGTTAGGCAGTTGCCAGGAGGCAAAACTGATTCAAAGGCACAAACTGAAGCAATTAGAGAAGGGAAAGGAAAGGAAATGGTATTTTAAATTACAGCTGGGTGATTTGGAGCCAAGTACTCTTTCCCAGTCCAGCCCATCTAATATGGTTGCTGTTGTGAGAAAAATAGAAGGAGGAAAAAGTATTAGGTATGTCTCTGCCTTGAGTTATTATAAAGAATAATAAAGATAGAATAATATAGAAATAAATTTATGGATCCCATGGCTGGTCACTACCAATACATGGGAGTTGAAAGTTGTTTACTCTTTATCTTAAAGATTTTTTTTATGATTATATATTCTCATGTCCATTAAATTGTCTTTGTGTTCACCAACTTCAAATGCTTTCTGGTGTGGAAAGAAGGAAGGTGTTCATGTTAAGATTTAAAAATGTCTAAATACAGTTACTAGTGAGTTGACCTACTGAACGTAACAAACACACCCCTCCTCATTTTCCTGTGAATAATTTTTTTGCAGTACATTATTCACTTTTATATTTTCCTATCAGAAAAAAAGTACAATGAATCCCACAATCCACTAGAACAAAAATAGAACAAAGTATGTGCAAGCTTGCAAAGTACAAGAAGAGAACTTAATATATCTCCAAATAAAGTATGTTCTAAACATGGAGGGTACCATCAAAAAGGTTTATCATGGTCCCCATAGACCTCTGAAACAGTTGTTTGGAATTGCATGTTGTTATTGACTTTGTTTCAGCTTTTTCAAAATAATGCCTTATTTCAGAGTTTTTTTTTAAAAAAATCTATAGCTGATACATAATCTTAAAAGCTATAATCCCTAAAGATTTGAAGTATTTCTTTATATTAATAGAAATAAATTAAAATATTATATGCAATATATTTCCCCACAGAAATCTGCTATAATGCCTTAATCTCTTAGGCTGGTTCCTTTGAAACAAACATCACTTAACAGTTCAAAAAAATGCCTAATGCTAAGCATAACAGAGATCTCTATCCTTCATGGAAGGTTAATATCTAATACAGAGGAATAGAATGTAATACTGATCATTTATTTCACTTTTTAAAAAGCTACACTTGGGGGACAAGTAAGTTGCAGCCAGAGATATTGCTGGCTCTTTCCTGATAGCTTATTTATTTCAGTAAATGGAAGGATGATTTACACCTCATCGATGGGCATAACATTTCATTGTGTAATAAGGTTATTCAAACATATTATTGGTGTACTCTTGGTGTGAAGGTGAAAACAAAGAGACCTTTATATCTGTGCAAAGGGCAAAAACATGCTTGTCAATTTATGAATGGCACATACACTGAATTAGCTTGTTTGTTTTTGACATTAGCTTCTACAGAACACGCTAACTCAATAATAACTGCCCATCACAGTCACATTAACTAAAGCTTAGCAGTGTTATTCACTTTTCCATAAAGTGTCAATTAAGATGAGTGACAGCTCATCTTCAGATAACTTTATTTTTTTAATTATCATATATTGATTTTTTTATTTAAATATTCAGAAAGATATCAATAGGGAGGGATAGATGAAACCAAGATTTTCATTTATAAAAGCAGTATGGATGATTGATAATTGTTTTTATTGTCTTTGTTGTAGTTGTTAATATGGCTTATGCAGCATTCAAAAAGAAGGTCAAATAAATAGCTTAAAGGCTATTTTTAGAAAATAAATAAATCCTCCCAAGAATAATTAATAAGTAAAAATGCAGCATAGTCAGCTACAATTTAAGAACCTATTACTCTAATGCATTGCAAACTTCACCTAAAGAATCTCTGAGTAAAAACAACGTCAGAGTATATTCATGAACTGGAACAGGCATAGCAATGAAGTCACCCAAAAAGGACTGTTTGGAAACTGAAACTAGAAGTACCTTAGGCATGGCTCGACATAAAGCTCTGCAGCTCTGAAGCTATGTTAAGCTCTGAGTCTGTCTGTTGAAAGAGAAACTAGCTTGCTTGCCTGCTGAACTAAAGTGAAACTGATGTCTGTTTCTGAGCTCCTAAATTGCTGTTCTGCTCTGAACCTGTAACATGTCTGCTTTTGTTGAGTTTGCTCCATGTTGGAGCACATGAGCCATACTGAGTACCTGAAGAAGGATACATAATAACCTTGCTCTTCCATCTGCACCATGTACCAGTTTTCTTGCAGGCCAATTCAAGTTGTTGGTTGTCACTTATAAACCCATACATGACCTAGGGCTATAGAACTGGTATTGCCCAACTTCACCAGCCTATCTCACTCAATCAGGCAGAGAAGGTAATCTATAAAAAGAATTTGGACTAATAGGGTCTAGGAAGAATACTCTGTTTTGTGAAACATCCTTCCCCCAGAGGTGATGAAAGCCCCCAATCTTTTGTCTTCCACAAAGGTGTCAAAACTTCATTCTGCAGTCTTGCATGGGGAGACACAAAGGACCACCCAACTATGGGGTGGGTTAGTTTCTTAAGAGCCCTTCCCCAGTCTGTAATAATCCAATGTTAAATAGCCATTTTAGGATTCCCCCCTTTTTGATGTTTAATCACCATTATTCTATAATTTTAAATATTTTACCCTAATTTATTTTTTTAATGTTAAATCAATTTTTATATATTGTTTTACTTATGAGTTATATTATACTGTAATCGGTCCAGAACCTCTCTTTGAGGGGGAGAGAGAGTGGTGGTTTAGAAATATGAAATATTAATACACAAACAAATTTTATTCTAATAGAAATATTCCAATGTTCCAATGTTCAGGTATTATTATTACTACAAAGGTGCATTATTGTGGATTGCTGTCAGTGTTCTATTTGTGTCTCTCTTTTTTTCATGATCAGATTTTCTCCAGTGAATAAAACACTTCTGCAATATGTATGATGCAAAGGTCTGCAGAAAGAAATGACCAAGCAACTATGTGGCTCAGTCCACTGTGCTTCTCAGGACCCTACTTTTTATGGAAATTTCTCTGACCACAGGTGCAAAACTATGCATATTTATATTTCATACCTTTTCAGGTATGAAATATAAATATGGGAACTCCCTAATCATTAATAATAAATAATAATTTATCATATTTGAAATAAACACTTCCCCATAAACCAATTTTCTCATATGAAAGGAAAATCTTGACCCCATCCTTATATAGCAGTATTGTCCTGTCTTTTATGGATTTCGGTCATCTCTGTAGTTCACCGTATGACTTCTAGATATTATCCAGTTTCTACAATTTCCTTTATTATAATTCCATAATTCAGTTACACTATTGTTTTCTTATTATGTTCTTGTCAGAAAGAGAAAAAATAGAAAGTTTTAACAGCTGATCTGAACTGTAGCAAAACATTTACATCTTGGAAAGTGAATTAGATGGCACAAAACACATACCTATTTTTAGTACTGGTGCAGTATACAAACTTAAACCATCCATGCAACCAAATATAACATATACTTCATTCACTCTGCAGAAAGGGATTTATAACAAATGATGATGATACAAATAAGTGGAACTCTGCAGCATATCATTTTCCATCATACATATTTTCATTTAAGAGTTTGAAGATCTGTATCTTCAAAGAGTATGAGTGTGTTGTTTTTACATATTTTAACTTCATATAATAGGCACTTTTGGCCTCTAAGCTGTACACATTTCTGTCTGATAAAGACCATACATTTCTCTATACATGTCTCTCTATAAAATTAAAAGTGAAGAGTTTGCTAAGGAATTTTGCCTTTGAATCTTTCAGAAAAAAGAAATTTAGCTCAGAGGGAAAGGAAGAAAGAACAAATATCTGAATTTTCTTGTATTTTTTGACTACTTATAGAGGCAGTAAATAAGAATTGTATTAATCTGATTTTATTTTAGATGTGTTCAAATCAGGGGTAGGATTCAAATTTCTTAACCAGTTCTGTGGGCATAGCCTAATTTGTGGGTGTAGCTTGGTGGTCATGTGACTGGGTGGATACGGCTTGCTGACTGGGTGTGGCTAGGTGGTCATGTGTCTGGGATGGGTGTGACCAGGTGACTGGCAAACCAAATATGGAAAGAGGATGTAAAATGGAGAGAAACACTTGTCATCCGTTGGTTAACGCAATGCTTCCGTTCTGTACTCACTGCGTCCGTTTTTCTTCCTCACTATCCGTCCAGCATCTGTCAACTGAGGTTCCATCCGCTCAAGAAGTTTTGAGCTGCTCAAAACTTTTTGAGTGGAAAATGTATCCAAAGCGTCCATTCTGCATCTGCTAGGCATACGGGGAACATCCGTTCTGCATCCGTCATCATCTGTTACACATCCGCTATATCCGCTAGGCATTCGCTGCACATCTGCACAACTTGCATCCACTCCAACGGAAAACGGACACAGGGAGGAAGCGAAACGGACGCAGAACGGACACAAAGCATTAGTAGCACGGACGGAGAAAGGATAAAGGATTAAAGCAGATGCAGCTCGCAAAGAAGCATTTAAAACAGAAAAAACGTTCACAGAGGGGACCTATCTTTGATATTAAGGATGTCTAGAGGATGCCTAGAGGATGCAAAAGGACACATAGGGAAAACCTATATTGCCTATAAAAAGGGGGAGCAACTCACCTGGATCTCACTTTCAATTCAGCAGCCTGCTGTGCAGACCTCTGCAGCCTTCATCTGCCTCTTCCTCTTCCACAGGATCCAGTCATGTCCACCATGGATCGTAACAAACTCCTTTTGGTAGCCACCATCATTCTACAACAGTGCGAAGCCATCTTACAGGCTCTTTCAACTCTACTACGGGAAGAAAAAGGAGGCGGCCAAGAAGCATCTGGGTCCGAAGATGGATCAGGAGAAGAGCAGAGTACGGACTGTACAACAAGCTGATGGTGGAGATGAGGAACGAAGACACTCGTGCATTCCAGAACTTCATGAGGATGCCTCCAGCCATGTGTTGATGAAGTTGTGGAGCAGCTGACACCCAGGTTGACCAAGGCAAACACCAACCTCCGTCCCAGCCTGGACCATGGGCTCAAGGTGGCACTCACTCTGCGCCACCTAGCCTCAGGGACCACCTACAGGAGCATGCAGTATGGCTGGAGGTGCCACAAAACACCATCAGCATTGTGGTCAGAGAAGTGGTGCAGGCCATCATCGAAGAATACCTGGAGGAGCTCCTCCAGTGCCCCTCCACTGAACAAGGCTGGAAGAAAGTTGCAGAGCAGTGATATCAGAAGTGGAACTTCCCCCACACCATTGGAGCCATCGATGGCAAGCACATGGCCTGCAAAGCTCCAGCCAAGTCGGGGTCCACTTATTTCAACTACAAGGGCTTTTTCAGCATCATCCTCTTCGCCATGGTCGATGCTGACTATAAGTTCATGTAGCATCGATGCTTCAGCAATGGGTCAGCTTCAGATGCCCATTGTATACAACGCCGGTGACCTCAAGGAGGCGATGGAACACAACCTCATCATGGGCTTCCCAGATCCCAGAACCCCTGCCCAACGACACACAAGATGTGCTCTACTTCATCGTGGAGGATAACGCCTTCTCCCTCAGAACCTACCTCATGAAGCCCTACACTTCCAGATGCCTCACCCGTGAAGAGAGGATCTTCAACTACAGGCTGTCCAGGGCAAGGCGGGTGGTGGAGAACGTCTTTGGCATCCTGGCCAATAGGTTCCAGGTACTTCTCACCACCATGCAGCATCGCCCAGAGACCGTGAGGAGAATCGTGGAAGCTTGCTGCATCCTGCACAATCTCATGCGCACCCGCTACCCAGTCTTGCAGAACAGGCTTGTGGACCGTCAACAAGGCAATGGGGACATGGAGCCTGGGGAATGGAGGCAAGGGAAAACCTGATAGACACTGAGGATGTGCAAGGCCTCAACAGAGCCTCACATGAAGGGAAGAAGCAGCGCAACCTCCTGAAACACTGGTGCAACTCCCCAGCTGGAGTAGTGGAGTGGCAAGACAGGATGGTAGATGATTAATGGATGCTTCCTTCAGCCTGTCTCATCACACTGATGAGATTGGGCCATGTATGTTGGGTGGTCCTACAATGAACAGGGCATTTAATAAAGACTTGTGTTTATGTTGACATGTGTGGATGATTGATTACATTATTATTGATAATAAAGGGCCATATGAGTGGCAGCTGGGAGGGTGGACCATAAAGTCCCACTTTGCTTGCACTGGAGGTTTCTCTATCCCACAGCTCTTTTTTTTTTTTTTTTTTATAAAGAATTTTATTAATTTTTTATAACAAACAAACATAACATACATAACATAAAAACATTTATTCTCATATATTCTTCCGATGTGTCGATTGGTTCACAGTTTGTGGCATTCATTTTATAGTGTCAATAATTAATTGCATAAACAATTTATATTATCAATCCATATCCTAATATTACTAATCTTTCATTCTTTATGGGATATCAATACTTTAAACACTTTATTCTATAACAAGTCAAAATAATCATAACAAATTAATCCTAAAAAAAAAGAAAAGAAAAAACTCTTTATAAATATAATATTCTATTATCTTATCTTATCATCTAGCCATTGGTAAAAAGTTCCCAAATTTCATAAAATTGTTTATCTTCTTGCTCTCTAATTTCAAATGTCAATCTACTCATTTCAGCACATTCTAATATTTTCTTAATAATTTCTTCCTGTAGTGGTATTTTCTCATTCTTCCAATTTTAGCAAATACAATCCTAGCCGCTGTTAATACATTTACAATCAAATATTTCAATTCTTTATTATATGTGTCAGGTAGAATTCCCAATAGAAAAGTCTCTGGTTTCAAGTCGATGTGTTTCTTTGTCATTTTTTCCAAACCATATGTGAATTTTAGTCCAGTATTTTCGAGCCTCCTCACAGGTCCACCACATATGATAGTATGAGCCAGGTATCTGGTGACATTTTCCACAATTTTTCAGATTTATTCTTAAACATTCTTGCTATTCTTGTCGGGGGGAAGTGCCACCTGTAAAACATCTTATACAAGTTTTCTTTATATGCTGTTGACATTGTCATTTTATAATTTTGAGACCATAATTTTTGCCATTTCTCTAAATCAATCCCATATCCAAAATTTTTCCCCCAAACAATCATAGTTTCTTTAACTTGTTCTTCTTCTAAGTTAATTCCCAATAAATAACCATATAATTTTTTAATCACTTGGTCATCAGTACCCATCAATATCTTATCTAAATCAGTCTGTTTATCATAAAATCCTTCCATTTTAAGATCTTCATCATATCTTGAATGTATTTTGCGCATATGAAAACAATTCATCTTTATACCTTGTTCCTCTAAGTTTTGGATCGATTTAAGTCCACCCTTTTCATCTAACAATTCCCATATCTAAATGTTTGTTCCTTTTTATAAATCATAGGATAGGAAAATGCTTCAATCGTCGATCTTCC
>BHFT01020672.1:0-53028 GCA_004320025.1 Laticauda laticaudata | reverse complement strand
ACACACATCCATACAGAAGCCTGATGATGGCAGATGAGATTCTGCTGAAACATTGCTACAACTTTAACAACACTACATTGATGTGGTACACTGTATTAAAAAAAACCTAATCTCTCTTTCATTCTCCCCTGAGCATCTTCCACGGTGTTTGCCTAGCAAATCTTTCTAAGTTTCTTCTCCTTCCTAAGTCGCTGCGGACGTACTACATCCATGTATTTTTTTTTGCAACCACTGCTTTTTCCTTCAGCCCCAAGAAGATCGGAGTTGATAGATGTAGGCGAAGCGGAGTTAAGCATAAGTAACTCTACTCTGCTGGTACGTGGGGAGGAAAAATAATCAGAAATAGAATCGGATCCATTGGAACTCTCGCCAGCCTTTGTCATAAGGCACTTGGGAAAATAAAACATGGCGTACACGTTCTTAACGGCCAAAATGGAGCACTGAATTTCAGCTGTGACGTGAGACAAACGAGTTTTGTCCCCCATTGTATGAACTTTCTGGCCGCGATTGTTAAATGAATCCCTGTGGCTGTTAAATAAGGTCATGCTGTTGATGAGAGTGAATCTGGCTTACCCGTTCATTTTGCTATTCAAGGGAGGGAGTCATGTGACCTTGGGACCCTGCAACTGGCATAAGTACAAGTCAGTTTCCAAGCATTTGAATTTTGATCAGGTGAGCATGGGGAGACACTACAACAGTTGTAAGTGTGAAAAATGTCCTGTTTTTCAGTGCTATTGTAACTTTGAATGCTCACTAAGTAGAACTGTTATAAGTTGAGGACTACCTGTATGCATTTACACAAAGGTGGGCACATGCCCCCCTCTTTCTCTCCCTCTCTTTCTCTCTCTCTCACACACACAGAGAATATTTTGTGGTTATCACAAAATGTTGAGGTTAGCTAGCTAGCTAGCTGGATATATGATAGCTGATATAAGAAGTTCCAAATCATGCTAAGCCAATCTCACAGTTTTATGGCATCAAAAATAAAAATAGTTTCAAATTGTGCTCTAAATTCTCCTGTTTTTTTAAAAAAGCATCCAAAATATTCTAGCTAGCTGTAAATCAGGAACATGCTGACTTTCAGCAAACTGATTGTGACCCCATCTCCAACATTCGTTGAACCCCTCTAAAATTCGGGCCTGATTTTGAACCCCCCCCTCTAAAATTCTTTNATTCGGGCCTGATTTTGAACCCCCCCCTCTAAAATTCTTTGAATTGTGCAAAATTCAGGTCCGATTATGAACCCTCCAAAAATCTTTGAACCCCCCCAAAATTCAGGCCTGATTGTGAACCCTCCAAAATCCTACCTAATGCAGCAGCAAAATTTATTTATAAACCAACCCATTTAGAACTATGGTGATCCCTAAGTTTTCGGTAAGCTTATTAAGTCCCTGGCCTCTAGCTCCAATGTTTGTTTGGCTGTTTGGATATTTGTTGACCCATTTTCCAAAGCAGAGCTTCCAAACACAACAACAGAATGGAAAGTCGGTTAATTAAACTATACCCACAGAAAGAGAGCAAGCCTTTTAACAGTCCAAAAAGGAGATTATGATTTAAATCTCTCTCTCTCTCTCTCTCTCTCTCTCTCTCTCTCTCTCTCTCTCTCTCTCTCTCTCTCCCTCTCTCTGTGTGCGTNCACACACACACACACACACACACACACACACACACACACAGAGAGAGAGAGAGAGAGAGAGCAGTTTCCTTTATATTTAGTGAGGTATACATGATTTGACTCTTCTTCGTTGCTGAAAACACAAACAAAGGCTTTCATTGAGGGAAGCAATTTAATTTTTTCCTCCGAGCTTTGTCGGGATAAAGTATTTTTCCAAGCGCAGAGAGAAATCTGTGGGTCACTTTTTCCAATAAAGTCTGACATTCTCGGCTGTACTTCGACACATACATACACACACACACACACACACACAAGTCAGGCAATTTGGCCTGTTGCTAATTAAATCAACCTTGCCTGAACAATTCCCAGCATGTCATGCTTGACTGGGTGGTAGATTGTACCTAATTTTCCTTTCATTTCTCTGAAAATGAAACCGGTGGCAATAATAGGAAACCAATCTAGCTAGAAGCTTACCTTAAATGTTTTATTTTGCAGTAGATTTTATAGTAATGAGATTCCCCCAAGCACAATAGCATATTGAAAGTTTCTCTGTCTGTCTGTCTATCTATCTATCTATCTATCTATCTATCTATCTATCTATCTATCTATCTATCTATCTATCTATCTATCTATCTATCTATCTATCCATCCATCTGGAAAAAATACACCCACCAAACAGAAATAATTAAAAGCCTTTGGAATGTATTTTTAACATAAAATCCTAGCCAGAAATGGAAAGAAACTTGTTTTAAATTAGAATAACTCCAATTTAATTTTTTTGGGAGGATAACATTTTTATTTTTTAAAAGCTGATTAAAATATATCCTATTGCATTCAAGACTGGAAACTTAGATATTGATATGCAAAAGCATGAATTTTGGGGCGCAGGAATGGATGAGTTAGCTCCTTCCTTTCTATACTATCCAGTTTCTGAATTTATTTTCCTTGCTTAACCGGTTTTTCCCATTTCTGTCTGTCATGCTGGCAAGTTTACAGCTTGTGAAGTGGCAGCTCCCTTGCAAATTGTCTGGAAAAAAAATCATGAGTTTCTGGTTTTATCTGCTCATGTATATCTAAGGAAAGCCCATTTAAGATGAAATGGAGAAAGGAACCCCAAGTTTTACAAGATCTTCTTGTAAAAGAAACCTCATGGTTTCCTTTTTGACGGGTGTCCTTCAGAAGTTAGACATGTACATCTTGTTTGACTTGATTTATTGCAATGTTTAAATTGAGTTCTGGGAATCTTCCATCATGAAAAGGAGGAGTTGTGCAAATAACTGATCTTTTTTTTTTTTAATTAATGAGGCTTCTTTGGCTGCTACAGACTTCAGTAACAGGTGATATGTGAAACCTACCCCTTTTTCCACGGATAGCAAAATGTAAAATCACTGAACCTGTAGTTACACCGGTTGGTCCCACCCTGGGAAGGCGAGTAGAACTCCTTAGCATCACAGTGTAGTAGTAATAATAATAATAATAATAATAATAATAATAATAATAATAATAATAATAATAATAATAATAATAATCATCATCATAAACAAAAACAAAAAATAAAGCTCAGACTGACTACAAACAACGTCGTAACGCAGTCGCTCAGATGGTCCACTGGAACTTGTGTCACAATTTCCATCTGCCTGTAGCAAAGAACTGGTGGGATCATAAGCCTGAAAAAGTGGTTGAAAATGAGCATGCAAAACTACTGTGGGACTTCCAAATGCAGACTGACAAAGTTTTGGAACACAATACCCCGGATATCAGGATTGTGGAGAAGAAAAAGGTGTGGATCGTCAACATTGCCATACCTGGTGACAGCAGAATTGACGAGAAACAACTTGAAAAAGTCACCAGATATCAGGACTTGAGAATAATAACAATAACAATAATAATAATATATATATTTTTAAAAAATAATTCTATGTGATCTCTTGAATCTGCTCTTGGCTTGTGAACGGTGGTTTGGGATTGATATCTTGGGTTTAAAATTTCAAGAGCTTGCCCTGTTTTATTTCAAGCCACTGGCATCATGTCCGACTCCAAATTGGCTTTTAAACTAGGTTCCATAAGCAGATTTGGGAAATGACTGAATTATCCTGGTTTGGAGTGAGGCATGAAGAGAAAGCAATCTTTGTGGTTTGTCTAGACGGTCCCACTGCTGATGCCTCCTAATAAATCAGGCAATATTTCCTGGTTGTGTTGACAGAGAATTGGGAGGTGGGAGAACGTTTTAGGACAGCAGGCTGGTTGACTGGGTGTATTCCAAGGGTTTAGCAGAGTTTATAATTATATTTTGAGCATTTTAGGCTTGCAAAAAATAACCCCCCGATGTTTTTGCCAGTAAATTCCCTTGATGCCTCTGATTGGCTTTGCAATGGATCTGAATTTTGGATGCCCCTCATCCAAAGGAGAGTTACCGTAATACAATCCTAGATTGCATGAACAGATGGATAGTTTCAAGATCATGAGAAGTGACATGCTGTTTTATATTGCATTGGTGGGACCGTATTTGGAATATTGTTTCTGATCATGGTCACCAATGATACAAAAAAAGATGTTAGGATCCTAGAAAGACTGCAGAGGGAACCCAAGGGTGCTTTTTTTCAATAGGCAACTGGACTTACTGGTTTTGCTTTCAAGACATTTTGTGCCATGTTCCCATCGGAGCCTGTGGGGGAAAATGAGCAAGAACTGGAGTTGAGGTAGATTGAGGGGTGGCTTCATTGGCTTGGGAGGAATATGGGGAGGAGCAGGCTGAAGCAGGCCAAGGCCTTTCAGGATTGGGATGCCTTGTAGGCAGGGAGGAAGGAGAGACATGAGAGACAGAGCTCAGGCCGTGAATAAGGACTGCCCATTCTGATCCATGAGCACAGAGAGTAGAGAGAAGGCGAGAACAGCACAGACTGAGCGACTATTTGGGAGGGGAGTGCCCCGTCCCTCTTCACAAGGCACATCTGGGGACTGAGACTTTAGGAGATGCTCCGAGCTCTGTTTTCGCTAGCAGAGGGTTACAGGAGACCATCGCAGTTGAAAACAGAACTTGGGAGCCTGTTTTCACTGGCAGAGTGCTCAGGGCACCACAGGTGCCCTCGACACGAGTGGCGGCAAACTGGTTATGCCTCTCATGCTCCTCCCAAGGTCAAACACAACCCTGATGTGGCCTTCANCAGAGTGCTCAGGGCACCACAGGTGCCCTCGACACGAGTGGTGGCAAACTGGTTATGCCTCTCATGCTCCTCCCAAGGTCAAACACAACCCTGATGTGGCCTTCAATGAAATCGAGTTTGACACCCTGCTTTGGGAGCCCTCTCACACCCAAACTCATAAATACTACATGTAGGAATACAAAGAAAGAACCAAACGTTTGTCAAATGCATTCATTTTTGGGAATCCTTTTGGAATCTCAAGTTCAGGCATTAAGTGAGACACTGCAATTGTTAAGTTGGTCACTTGGTTGTTAAACAAGTCTGGCTTCCCTATTGGACGTTGCTGGTCAGAAGGTCACCAAAGGTGATCACATGATCTTGAGGAGACGGCAGTTGTTATAAATACGAATCAGTTGCCAAGCCTCTGAATGTTGAACAGGGGGATGCTGCAAAAGTGTGAAAAATAGCTGTACAATAGCTCAACTTTTTTGTCAGTGCCATTCTTCACTTCAAACAGTCACTATGTCGAGTCTTGACATGCTCAACAATAACCACTGCGGGTTGTGGCTATTCCAGGGGAATGGTTGCTGCCTGCCAATGTCCATTCTGTTGGGTCAAACTCTCCGCTGCTGCTCTCCGCTGCCTACTTGATGCTGTTTGATGATGATGTTGATGATGATGATGATGATGATGAGGTAGGTGACATCCAGAGACTGATGACATCGATAGCCGGCATCGCGTGGCTGCTGAGATGGAGGGGATTGCTTCCAGCATCAGCACCTGGCTACCGAATGGACTGTTTATTATCCAACTTAGATCATGGCTACTGGGGGGGGGGTGTTCAAGGGTTGGATGGTGGGTGGAAGGTGGGTTATGGGGCAGATGTGGACTCAGACTATTTAGGTAGCTTCACGAGGACTTACTTTTCATGAATGAGTTGCCCTGTTCTTTGTTTTGGATCCTGCTGGAGATTACATATAGCAATAAAGGATCCCGTTTTGTTTGACCAGGACTTGGCCAGGACATTGAAACACTAAATGACTTGTAACTCAAGGTTCACCAGTAGCCACAACTGGGCTCTTTTTAAGGAATCTGTAATGTCTTAAATTGTTAAACGGGTCACCTTTTCATTAAATGCTGTTAATTTATAACAGGTGCTTAGTTCTTTTCTTTTTTAAAGAAAACCCATTATTTGATTCATATATAAAAGTTGCTGCCAACCCCATAATTCGCTTCACAAGTCAAGTTAGGCCTAATTTTGGTAGAAACAGTGTTGAGTTTGTGCACAGCTGGTTGTATCAGAAGTGCAAGGTTTTTTGTTTTTTTTTAAGTGCTTAAAAAGGTATTTATCACACTTCCTTGCTATATTCTATTTGGTGATTTTTTAAAATTACTCAAGGACCGGCATTCATTGATGCTGATTAGTTTGCAAGAACTGCAGGCCCTATAAACACTATTTAAAATTAAATCTTGACACTTCCCAGAATAGCTGATTAGACGTGTTGGACTATATAATTGCTATCCAAATTGTGGATCGATAATGAGACTGTATTTTAACACTTGGTGACTATCTGGCTGGGAATGCTATATCAAAATATTTCTTTAAAAATATTTTTATTGTACATTTTTTCTTAATATCAGTGATGGGATTCAAATAATTTAACAACCGGTTTTCTGCCCTAATGATTTTTTCCAACAACCAGTTCACCACAGTACTCAGAAAGTTAACAGCCAGTTCTCCCAAACCGGTGCGAACCGGGTGAATAACAGCACTGCTTAATGTATATAAAGATTCCATTTTAAATTGTATTTTATCAAGTTCCATTTTAAATAGTATTTTATCAAATTTCATTTTGAATTGCTTTTATTAAATTTTAGTAACAAATTGTTGCTGGAACTTTGCATTTTGACATGGCCCAAGGGCTAATCACTAAAGTCTTATCATTATGTATATAACAGTTCCAGTTATACAATGTCATTGGTTATATCAATCCCTCTTTTTCTGCTCCATCATGTTATACAACCTAGTTAAAATGATCATACAGTATAATCTCTTTTGATTCCGTGGTGTTATGCATCAGGATTATAACTATTATTTACTCATTTCTACCACAAAATGCCATTACAATTCTCATTTTGTGCATTTCATACTATGTTCACATGCAACCCAACAATCATTTTATTTGTTTATTTTATTTATTTATTTATTTGTTTATTTATTTATTTAATTGTTTATTCTTATGTATTCCCATATCTCTGTATTTATTTATATAAATAATGAACCAAAGAAGCTTTTCGGATAAGAAGCGAAATGTCTTCAAGGAAAAAAAACAACCAGAAAGTCTAATTGCCTCTTGAAAAAAAGCACTTTTAGGACAACCATGACCTGGAGGACTGAGTATCTCCATAAAAAGAGTTTTAGCTTCTAGGGGAACAAGTAGAAATCCTTAAGAATTAAGCTGGTAAAATGAACCCATGGGAATCCTCTGTCCTTAAGAATGAGCTAGGGTTAAAAAAATAACAGGATTTAAAAATGTACTTTATTACATTTTCTTCATGCTGTGATGCGAATGCAGGCTGTACATACGCCCAGAATTTGAGGCCAACATTTCTGTCGCTAAGCAAAACATTTGTTAAAACGAATTTTATCCCATTTTATGACCTTCTTTGCCAGAGCTGTTAAGTGGTTTACTTGCCGTTGTTCAATGAGGAACTAGCGTTGGGAAGGGAAATCTGGATTCCCTGTGATGTTGCAACCATCATAAAGATGAGTCAGTTTCTGAATTTTGATCAGGGGATGCTGCAGTGAAAAACATTCCTGTCACTTTTTTTCATTGCCATTGTAAGTTGGAATGGTCACTAAACAAACTGTTATAAGTCGAGGACTTATAGAGGTATTTTGGAAATACAGGTACTTTCTTCGCAAAAGAAAAGAAAAGAATTCAAAGACTGACTTTTGAGGCAAATGGAGATGGAACCATTGTAGAGCAATGTATTTTCTTCTGTCTGCAAATTTTGCTACTGGAGCTTCTCAATTCTGTCTAAATTCGTCATTGACTCTTTGCTATTTGTGGTCTGCTTCCCCGGGAATCCTGTTATTTGCCAATTATGTGCTTTTCTTAAAAACTGTGATTTAGAAGGCAGAGTTTAAACCCCGCAATCATGCATTGTGTCAAGGTGCACAAAAATAAAAATAAACCACCTTGGGTTATGTGAGAAGGTTTGGATGGAATAGCGACAGAGAAATCTGAATTTTATTAAGGGACATAAACTGCTAGCAAAAGATATATTGAGCTTAAAAGAAATGGCATTTTAGTTTGGTTTTGGGTTCCTGTGACTATTTTTATGCTGGTGGGCAGCGTTGAAACTCCTTCAAGCATGAATTATTCCTACAGAACTGGGTGTTACAGAGGTGGAGTTAGAAAAGGAATATTTTGCATATATTTATGTATATGATAATTTTATATTGCATATGATAATTAGAAAAGGAATGATTAATATTGCATATGATAATGTCTAATTTTATCTTGCATATGATCAAATACAATAACTATATTTAAGAGAATAAGACAAGGCATAAGTAATATTGCATATGATAATGTAGATGATATTTATATTGCACATGAGAATTAGAAAAGGAATAATTAATAATGTATTTGATAACTATACAATAACTTTATATTGCATATGATAACTTAAAAAGGAATAATTAATATTGCATATGATGACATTTACAATAACTTTACATTTATGATAATTAGAAAAGGAATAATTAATAATGTATTTGATAACTATGATAACTTTATATTGTGTATGATAATTTAAAAAGGAATAATTAATATTGCATATGATAACTATACAATAACTTTATGTCCCATATGATAATTAAAAAAGGAATGATTAATATTGCATATGATTATTGCAAGATTATTGTGATACAAAAATTTGGGAAAGCAATGATCTACAGATAGCTTTCAATTTATGGCCATAATTGGGACGATTTGAAGACCCCGGCACAAGATGGATCTCATTAGGACAGGCAACCTGTAGCATCCCCGCCCTCCCCACTTTAGTAGGTCAAGTATATGTGACTAGGAGAAGATGATCCTTCAAATAACTTGGTTCCAAGCCACGTAGGACAAGGGCCTTCAAACTTGGCAAATTAAGACTTGTGGACTTCAACTCCCAGAATTCCTGAGCTAACATGACTGGAGGAGGAATTCTGGGAGTTGAAGTCCACAAGCCTTAAAGCTGTCAAGTTTGAGAGCTTTAAAACTCTCAAGATGTAGATCAAGACCCCCTGATGTAGGGCTTCAAAGAGGACAATCAACACCTTGAATTAGACCTAGAAGTAAATTGGCTCCCACAGAAGGGATGACATATTGGCACACCTAGGCAATGCCCAAAACCTTTGATTGAGGAGCATAGAAATAGCTCTTCATCAGCAAAAACTATGCATATCTTGCATGTTATGTACAACAACATGTGTAATTTAATAAGGGTGTAATGTATAGACAATAATCTTAAGGAAGTGTGTGGAGTTCACCCAAGTTCAGCTTCTTCCTATTATTTTATCATTTCCCAGATCTTTTCACACATCAGAATAAAACTGCAGATGCTTTGGAGAGATACTTTGAGGAGCAGACTTCTTAAGGAGAGCCAGGTGTTTTTACAATGCCTAAAGGGTCTTGAAAACGACGGTATTTTGTAGTTCAACTGAACATATTCCACACTGTGAAAAAGAGGGGGGGAAATGATTTTTTTTTTTTTTAATGGCATCTCAGATGGTACAAAAGATCTAAACAGTTCAGAAGGTCACCTTCAGGAAATGAAGTTCTGTGCTGATGGAGAGAACAAAACAAAGTAGGGGAAAAGGAAATATACATAGCAAGGAATGCAGACAAATAGGAGAAATTGGCCCTGTGCAATTCGGATAAAAGCTAATAAATTGGATCGGCTGTTCCAAGGATTGCTACTTAATTGTACATTCCATCTGGGCTTCCTCATAAGCAATTGGATTGTAGCATTTTGTGGAGTTCTTCCGTTTCATCATATAATTTTTTTTATTGATGAATAGAACTGATGAATAGCTGTGAAGAGGGTGGTTTTTCTTTTCTTGCTGTGAATAAAAGCTGCCAAAATAACTTAACATTCCAGTTTTGGCTTTGGAGTCTTTCAAAGTTGCTAAACCAATCATGGTGTTCTCCTCCTTCCCCTCCTCTTCCTCCTCCTCTTCCTTTCCTTCACCTCCTCCTCTTTCTCCACCACCATTATTGTTGTTGTTGTTGTCATCATCATAATCATCAATCATAATCAGTCATCATCTTCTCCTCATCCTCCTCTTCCTTCTCCACCCCTTCACCTTCCCCTCCTCACCTTCACTTTCACTTTCACCTTCTCCTCCTACTCCTTTCCTTCTCCTTCACCTTTTTCTTCTCCTCCTTTTCTTCCACCACCTCCTCCTCCTCCTCCTCCTCCTTCCTCCTGCCTCCCCCTCCTCCTCCTCTCTCTCTCCTCTCCTCCTCCTCCTCCCTCTCCTCTTCCTTCACTTTTCACCTTCACCTCCTCTTTCTCTGCTTCACCTTCTTTTTCTCCTTCTCCTCGCTCCACTACTATTTCAATCTTCTCTCCCCCTCCTTTCCCTCTCATTCTTCTCCTATCTCTCTGCCTCCTCCCCCCACCTTCATATAAAAAAGAAAATCCCCTCCTCCGCAGGAAGTAGCTTCCCACCTTCCTATAAGGGTTAACAATGTCATAATCTCTTCCCTTCCTCTTCATTAACGAACATACAGCTCTCTCTTCCCTAACCCACTTCTTAACAAGAGGCAAATCAAAGAATTAAACACCTTCTCCCATCCAATCAGCAGCAGAAATATTCCTCTTCTGGAATATTGACGTTGATCAACATAAACTCCTGCAATTCCTTCAGTGTAGAAGGTGATCCCAATAGACCTGTGATTGATGGTCTCTTCCTTTTAACCTCAGATTGTTTGAGAAAGAAATGTTCCCTTGTGGTCAACTTGTTCTTGGACGCTGTTATTAAGCCATATAATGAATGTCTGAAATGGGCCAATATAGGAAATGAGAAATGCCAGACTTCTTGGGGGCTGTTTAGATCAAGAGGAAATCTCTTTATTGAGGCCAAAGCTCATCCCATCTACATAACTTTGGTCAGCAAAAGGTCAATGAAAATATTTCTTAGCAATAATCTTCAAAAAGAACCCAAACCAATGGAAAACTGCCAAGCAGTGCCCTGTGGCTTACAGAGGTTGGGCGGTGAAACTGATACTAAATGTCCTTCTTTAAAGAAGAATTACAATTCCTGCGTGGTGAAAACCATCAGGATCTTGGTTGGATGGGATGGCTCAACCTAAGTTTGGCACCCTTCCTTTCGCACTCCTTTTGGTACAAGCCCCCCAAAAAGGTCAGGTCTGCACACACAGGTGGAGAGTATCTTTTGCACAAGGGAGGTAGATATTATATAGAGGATGCTCAAAAGCAGGCTAGGCACATGTAATAATGGGCAATTGATGTCATCCTAATTGGAGGTGCACATCTGTTCTTGTATATTATGACAATTCCATTCTGCTCTTGCTCAGTTTTCATCTATAGGTTGCTAAGAAACACAAGATCTACGCTACTGTTTAGCCCAATTTTAATCCCAGTTTCCCTGCTTATTCTTTTGACCTCTCTTAGTTTTTGCTACTCTGTACTTGCATTCCCTCCCTTCCCTTCCCTCTCTCCCCCTTCCTTCCTTTTCTTTACCTTTTTGCCTCATCTTCCTTCCTTCCACCTTTTTGTCTTGTCTTCCTTCCTTTCTTCCTACCTACCTACTTTTTCTTTACCTTTTTGCCTCATCTTCCTTCCTTCCTTCCTTCCTTCCTTCCTTCCTTCCTTCCTTCCTTCCTTCCTTCCTTCCTTCCTTCCCTTTACCTTTTGGCCTTGCCTCCCTTTCTCCCTCCTTCCTTCTTTGTGAAGAGTAAAAACTCCTCTTAACCCCATGGACTGAGAAATATTGATCTCTAAGTTATCATAACTTCTTTTTTCTCATTTGGGAGTTTTATTTATTTGGGAGTTTTATTCCCTTCTCCCTGAAGATACTTATTTTTGGACCTGAGAGGTGCATTGTGGTTGTTCCTTGGGGTTTCTCCTTTTTGGCTGTTAAGTCCCTTTGTTTCTGCCTTGCATTCATTCGTTCATTCAAATCTTAAGACCGAACCTCTCTGTGCATGACACAACCAGGGGTTGTGTGTTCATCCGCTGGTTGTCACAGGAACTGACACTGATTTGAGCAGAGAGGGGAATGACTCTCCCAAGGTCACCAGATGGCCTCCATGCCTAAGGCAGAACCTCAATTTCCCCCATTTCTCTTCCATCTCCTAACACAATTCTCTGAGAATTGTGTGCTTAGCCTGATTCAAAGTTAAAGTTCTGTTTTATTTCTTATTCCATCGTTCTTAATCACTGGCATTGATGAATAACTCATCAATAAGTAGGCCAGCTCATCTGGGAGTCACCAAATTTAGAAAAGTCTGCATTGATTTTTCTTTTGAATGGTCCTGTGGTGACCCAAAGGGGCATGGCACAAAGGCAATATTGTCAAATAATCAGTAGGAGTCCCTTTATTAGTAACAACTTTGCCCCCAATATCCTGGTTACCTTCTGGGCTGGAGAAAATCTCTCCCAGGAACAGCCTTGGACTGCAGAGAATCAAGTCCAAAATGTGGTCAACAAAAACTGTAACTATAAGTCCAATCAAGGCAAAATGAGGTAATTAGTTTGGCATGGCAGGAGCAAGAATTCCAGATGTGAAGGCATGGCAATAACTCAACACAGATGCCAAGAACACAGATAAGCGAAGTCAACACAAGATAAACTCACTTTTGTTCCCAGCAGCTGCCTGTACTCAGCATTCATCTCTTTTAAAGTCTCATTCCCAGATGTGGCTTATGAAGGGAATCAGGGCCCTTTCCTCCCCCTTAAGCCATTCAACTCACATTGCTCCCTTCTCCACTCCTCCCTGCGTGCCCTAGGATGAAGAGGGGGTAGGCCTGGGTCTTCCTCTGAACTCCCTCTCCCTTGTTCTACCTTTTCCTGCTCTGCCCAGCCAGACTTTGCCCTTCTGCAGTTTCCTCCACAGCCAGTGGAGCTACACTTCCACTCCCTGTCAGCTTCCTCCTTGGATTCAGACTCATGACAGATCTGATTATTAGTTTGCAGCAGAAATTCAAGTCCAGAAAACACCCAGATGATGTATTCAGCAGGATCATTAACTTCTTTGTAAACATATTAATATGAGTAAAGTTTACAATACCATTAGTAGATTCTTTCAATGTAACATAAGCAAAAACACCAGCAGCAGCTCAGAGCAGAACTCAGTTTAGCAAGCAAGCAAGACAAGTTTCACTTTCAATTCTCAGCAAAGCACACAGAGCCAAAGCACATCCAGGTTGTCAGCTCCCATTGGCTGGTCTGTTGCCAGGCTTACTTTGTTAACCATGTCTCTGCCAGTTCATGAATATACTTGGACATTGATGTCCATATTTTCTGAAACTCAACACTGATCCTAGCAAAGAGGGAAGAAATACAGAAAAACATTGAATGTACTCACAGCACTTTGTTTAGTGACCATTCAAAGTTACAATGGCACGGGGGAAAAAGCGACTTATGACTGTTTTTCACACTTATGACCTGTTGTGTCACGTGATTTACATTCAGACATCATGCACCTGCTTCATATTTATGATGGTCACCATGTCCCAGGGTCACATGACCCCCCCTTTTTGTGACCTTCTGACGAACAAAATTGGCCGATTCACTTAAGAACGGTTTTGCTCAGGTAACAACTTCAGTGATTCGTTTACTAAACGTGGTGAGACAATGGGGTGAAATTCGCTTCACAAATGTTTCGTTCAGTCACCGAAATGTTGGGCTCCGCTGTGGTCATAAGTCGAGGACAACCCCATAGGGGAGGCAACTGAGGCTGTTTCCACTTTTATTTCCTTCCCTAAGAATAGTTTGGCCTCCATATCCCCCTCCCTGCCATTGCCAGTTGTCCCTACGTAATTCTGAGTGGGGGGGAGAGTCGAGAACACACCAGCATGGCAATTTTAACCATGGAAACCAAGCTGAGATAATTTGAGGCACTAAATATAAACTTCACATGTAAAGCAAATATTCTATTTCTAATACTGTATATGAATCTTGAAGTATCTTGTCTGTAAATATACAGACTGATATGGAATAACAGCATTGGAAGGGACCTTGTAGGTCATCTAACCACTCCCAACACTGGAAGTTTTTAAGAAGAGATTGCACAACCATTTGCCTAAAATGGAATACAGTTTCCTGCTTGAGCAGGGGTTGGGCTAGAAGACCTCCAAGGTCCCTTCCAATTCTTGTTATTCTGTTATGCTGTTTCCTTTCCCTTCCCTTCCCTTGCCTCCCTCCCTCCCTTCTTTCTCCATCACTGGAGGCTTTTAAGAAGAGACTGGACAGCCATTTCTCTGAAATGATAGAGGATCTCCTGCCTGAGCAGGGGTTGGGCTAGGCTAGAAGACCTCCAAGGTCCCTTCCAACTCTGTTATTCTGTTATGCGGTTTTCCTTCCTTCCTTCCTTCCTTCCTTCCTTCCTTCCTTCCTTCCTTCCTTCCTTCCTTCCTTCCTTCCTTCCTTCTCCCTCCCTCCCTTCCTCCCTTCTCTATCACTGGAGGCTTTTAAGAAGAGACTGGACAGCCACCTGTCTGAAATGGTGTAGGGTTTCCTGCCTAGGCAGGGGGCTGGGCTAGAAGACCTCCAAGGTCCCTTCCAGTTCTGTTATTCTATTCTAGTCCATTTCTGACCAGTGGCTGTCCAGTATCTTCTTGGAAACCTCCAGTGATGGAGTACCTACAACATTTGGTGGCAGGAAGTTCCACTGATTAACTGCTCTCACTCCCAAGAAATTTCCCCTTGGTTCTAGGCTGCTTCTCTCCTTGATAAGTCTCCATCCATTGTTTCTTGTCCTGCCCTCAGGTGTTTTGAAGTATAGCTTGACTCCCTCCTCTCTGGGGCAGCCCCTCCAATATTTGAAAACGATTGGAGGATTGGAACCCTGCACAGGTTGTAACTGAAAAATAGTCACAAGTCTCTTTTTTTCTGTGCTGTTGTAACTTTGAGTGGCCACTAAATGAACCATTGTAAGTTGAGGACCACCTGGGTTGGAAAACTTAGAAGTTAGAATGCCCTTGCAGTTAAGACTTTAAAATTTTGATTTGTAGCCTTTGGGAAGCTCTTAAAACTTTGGATACTTCAACCACTTGGCCTTTGGAATGTGCTTTGCTCTCGGTAGTACAAAGAGGGTTGATAAGGATTTTCCCTTCCGGCTCTGTGTAAACAGACCTGTAATCTCATTTTGCTCATAGAAGGCTGAGGGTTCTTTCCAACCTTCTCTTTTCTTCTGAGACATGTTAATTTGGGTTTAGTGGAAAAGCAGAGTTGGAAGGGGCCTTTTGAGGTCTTCTAGCCCAACCCCCTCCTCAGCAGGTAACCCTACACCATTTCAGACAAATGGCTGTCCAATCTCTTCTTAAAAGCCTCCAGCTATGGAGAGGAAGGAAGGGAGGAAAGAAAGTGGCTTTCCAATCTCCTTTTAAAAACCTCCAGTGATGGAGCACCCACAACTTCTGGTGGCAAG
Organism: Laticauda laticaudata; assembly: GCA_004320025.1. NCBI lineage: Eukaryota > Metazoa > Chordata > Lepidosauria > Squamata > Elapidae > Laticauda > Laticauda laticaudata. The sequence goes on along the minus strand of BHFT01020672.1, from coordinate 37,595 downwards.
CTGTTCCACTGGTGCATTGTCCTCACTGTTGGGAAGTTTCTCCTTAGTTCTAGGTTAGTTCTTAGTCCTCGAATTATGACTACAAATGAGCCCAAAATTTATGCTGCAAAGTGAGACATTCGTGAAGTGAGTTTTGGCCCCACACTGTTCTTTAAGCACACACACACACACACACACACACGTGTATATGTATGTGTGTGTGTGTGTGTGTGTGTGTGTATATATATATGCTGTTCAGCTTCCCTCGGGTATTATCCCACATCATTGTAGTGCTTTTAAAGTTGTAGCAACGTTTCAGCAGAATCTCATCTGCCATCATCAGGCTTCTGTATGGAGTTTGTTGCTACAACTTTAAAAGCACTACAATGACGTGGGTTAATACCCGAAGGAAGCTGAACAGCACACATGTAAGTACCCGTGAAAACTTAAAAGAACAAATATATATGCAAGCTGATGTTGTCAGATTTATACAGAACAAACTTCATTCTGCTGATCATAATGAAGAAAATGAGGAAATTAAAATGTGTAGTTAGAAAAAAGAGTGAAAGAAAGAAAAGGAATGCACAAATTTGGCATTTTAATATTTTTCTTTTTTGCCTTCATAAAAAGAAAACTATTAATTTTAGGAAAAGCTTTTGCAAATTTCAAACCTTCTCTAACCTATTAACCTATTATGCTCAGAAAAAAGAGCACTTGTCCATATTTGAAAACTGAAAAAAACAATTCCCAAATCAACTGTCAAACTTTAATTAAATGTTCTTACTTCTTTAGGAGAATGCTTCAAAAGGGACTGATACATCTGTCTGTTCTACTCATTTCCATTAGCACAATAGAATGGAGTAACATGATCTGAACAGCTAAACATCAGCCAATTAGCTTGCTTTTCCCCTAAAGCCAAATATTATCAGCTTGACTCTAGTCATAGAAAAGTATGGGGAGATACTTAGCAAAATGGAAATTTGAAAAAGATAGAAGGACAATTCGAAGCAAAATTTGAAAGATAGAAGGACAGAAATGTGTTGGTCAAATTCTAAAAATTATTTTTAAAAGATGCTTTTCAAGAAAAAAGCAAAGGAGATATGTATGCTTGAATTCATTTGTGACATATTGCTTTTGCTACCAAGACATTTTACAATAAAATGCTAAAAACAGAAGAGCAAGAAAAACAAAAAACTAAAATCATGACTAAATAAACATAAAAATAGTTGCTTTCTGTTTTCAAAGGCTGAATTCAAGGAAATGTATCAGTTCCTTTCCAAAACATAATAAATAATTCTAATTCTAGTAGCTTTAAAAAATATGTCAGTGGCTAAATTCGGGAGAATAAACTTGTGTGCTCTATTTGTAGGTCTTTGTGAATACAAATACGTCTGAAGTATCTTCGCTCCTGCATATCTTAATGTCTGGGCAGTTTTATAATAGCAAGTCCTTAAACTATTTAATAACTTAATGTAATAACAATTCAACAAATTGAACTCAAATTCACTAGCAATCAGTATCATGGAATATGGTATGAGAATTATAGTTTGCATGCTAACACTCTTGTTGCCACATAAATTGACTTAATAATGAGGTTTCAATCCATAGAGTTATGCCTACACTCTAACCTCATCTGGTACTGGCATACAATAACTCACCCAATGCCTGAAAAAGTAGTTGGGAGCAATGTATTGATTATTTTTAATGGATGGTTTACATTAATATTATGCTTCTGTTATTTTGCTGCCACAAAATATTTTTCTGCCAATATTTTCTCCAGATTAAATAGATGTCATTTACCTAGCACTGCACTCATACTACTAATGTATACAATTTGAAGCTGAAGTTGTACTAATCAAAAGAAAACATTTTTCCTTGATAGGTGTTTTGTGTAAAATAAAGAACTGACTTTTAAGATCAGGTTGTCAGCAAATTCTCTACTATATTCATCTTTTTCTTCTTTATATCACTTTGTACACCATGTTTTGGCACTGTTGTTGAACAAAACATCCTTGTTATTTTCAGAAAATTGCCCCCACAGCCATTCTCACAACTTATGTTAAAGCATGTCAAAACCCATTAAGAACTACACTGTAGGCTTATTGTTTTCTGAAAATACTCAATTAAACATGAGTGCCTGACCTGTCATTAATACTAGGTGGTCTTGGTTGTTTTCCTTTTCTTGCTGGTGACTTAATTTCTTTCAGAAATCTCTAAAACATCACCATCTGTATAGCACTTTCATAATACATAGATAGAAGTTTCTAAGTTATAACTAATATTTTTAGGTTTCAAAGAGCTGTTTCTTCATTGCTTGAGTTGATGATGTTGCACAGCAACCATAAAATTAAATACTCTGGTTGATAGTAATTTTCATTGAACGGGATGTTGGCATCTTAATAATAATTTTATAATAATCATACTTTGGTACCAATAAAAGAGAATATATGTAGCTCAGGATTGAAATGAGGGTCTTGGGTACTCTCTGAGCATGGTTGTTTTCTTGAAAATGTTTCATTACCCAAGCTAGTAACATAATTAATGCTAGCTCTAGCACAGATTATCTTACCTAGTTTGGGTAATTAAATGTCTGTAAGAAAACAAACAGGGAGCTCAGGGAGCACCAAATCCCCCTTAATCATAGTTTGTGATTCTACTGTCCTGATCAATTTGTTCAGTTTAATCTGTAGATTATGGTGAGGAATACCTTTAAAATATTGAAAGCTAATGCCAGTCAGAAGAGATACTATTTAAAATTATTAGCATTGTAACTTGGTTTGATGCAGCTTTTTAACAGCATTGATGTTAACAGAATTCAAATTGTTTTATTGGCACATGATATATCATTAAAGAATACTGTAGGAATTTCTGCTAGATTGAAACAAGACCAATGAATGACATATTTAACAAATCATACATATCTATATCCCCAACTATTATAAATCTTCAAGATATGATTCTTGTTATTTAAGCTGATTCTTAGTTTCATGTAACTTTGTTTTCATGAACCTTGTAGTGAAGGAGCTTTTTACATCTTGGTAATGCTATAACTTTTAAAAGATGATATTTTCAGTGACAACCAGATGAGCAGATAACAGTTGAGGGATCATACTCAGTGCAACCACTGGAGAAGGAAATGCGAGCTCGCTCAAATCTTCTGCCAAAAAAAATTAGACTGACATTCATATTCAGTGTCAACAAGTACTAGAACATGAACCCTCCAAATTGGAAGGTATGAATAGCACTGGTGCTTATGTGGCTGGAATAAAGCCACAAGAATGACCAACTGCTGACATGCCCAGAAACAAAAAGAAAATGTGATGCTGTAAAGACTTGTGTACTACTTCTACATGGTGAAAAGTATCTATAAAGCAAGCCAAACTTGATATTGCCAGAGCAGAAATATCAGGACTGAATATTGACATTCTGGGAATTGGCAAGCTGAAATAGGCTGGAAATTTTTTTTATTTTTATTTTTACAAATTAACAGAGTTGGAAGGGACATTGTAGGTGATCTAGTCCAAACCCCCCCCTGCCACCCAAGCAGGAGTTTCTACACCATTTCTGACAGATAGTAGTCCAGTCTCTTCTTGAAAACCTCCAGTGATGGTTCCCACAACATATGAAGGCAAGCTGTTCCACTTGTTGATTGCTCAGAAAATTTCTCCTTATTTCCAGGTTGAATCTCTCCTTATTCATGGAAATTCTCAGTCATCCAGATCATGGTTAATAAGTAGGTGGTGGGAAGACCCAAGGCAACGCAGAGCAACATTCAGCAAATAACTTTCTTGAAAAATAAAGGGTTGCTGTGTCTGCTGTGAGCTAACAGGACGGCTGGCTGACAGGCAACAGCTGATGCCATTTGACAGCTCCCTTTTATTGTCAGCTGTCAAATGGCATCAGCCAATAGGAGCAGTCCGCATTCCTGCTGGAAACATGGACCTGAGTGAGAACTGCTCAGCAAAGTCTCAGAACACAATACTCCTTTCTCTCAGAATGGAGCATGCATAGTCCTTTAAATATGTTTGGTACTTGTGCAGACAGCCAGATTTTCTTAGTTCTGCTTGGGAAGCTGAAGAATGAGGATTGTCTGCTAAGTGTGGAGTCTCTAGCGATGGAGGTGCAGGGAACTTGGCATCCAACAACTCGGGATGGGATGTGGTTGACTGCCCAGGTAGGTCAGTGTCATTATTGGGTCCATGGGTCCTGCTTTGGGTGATGATGGCCTTGAGGCATTGAAACTGTCTAGAGGGCCACCTGCGGGAGTATTCCAATGCCCCCTTAATTGATCAACATGGCGCCAAATGGGGCTGTCCCGTAACTGGACCCTATATGATTTAGGGCCAGTTACTGCCATGTTTTGACTGGGTAGCATAGGGGATGGCCAGAATAGTCCTTGCAAAAACCAAGTCATGCTCTACAAAACTTCTGGCCTGGCTGTTTGAGGCAAAAGGCATGGGAGAGGCATAATTTGGATGGAGTCTATTCAGGGTGGTCCTCAAATGGTAGCCCATCAGAAGTTCGGCTGGGGAGCGATTGGTAGCAACACTAGGAGTATGTGCTGAATTAAAAGGTATTTTGCCAGTCTAGAGTGCCAATCAGTGGGGCCAAGCCTTTCCAGGGACTCTTTTGTAGATCTGACAGTTCTCTCAGCTTGATCATTACTAGCTGGGTGAATAGGAGCGGTCAGAGCATGCCTTATTCTTTGGTTAGCAAGGAATACCTCAAATTCATTGGATGTGAATTGGGGGCCATTGTCTGACACTATGGGTGGCAAAGATTCGCAGCAGGGCCTTTACTACTGCTTCAGAAGTGGTGGTTTGCATTAAGGCTAATTCCACCACTTTGAAAAGGAATCCAGTGCTACCAAGAACATTCACCCCTGAAAGGGGCCAGCCAAATCAATATGGAGTGAGCTTTCCCATTTTCCTGCCGTGGCTGCAGAAGGGACTGGCCTGGTGACCTGGCATGGTTGGCAAGTGTTCACCCAGCTAGTGATCTGAGCAACCATGCCAGGTCACCACACGTAACTGCATGCTAATGCTTTCATCCTGACAATCCCTCATGAAACACTTTTAAAACAGGGGTCTGCAGCTGAGAAGGAATGACCCCTCTGGTTCTCCATAGCATGCAGCCTTGTAGGGATGACAATTCTTGCTGACGAATTTTAAGGGGCAAGAATTCAGATGAAAAAGGGCCTTTAGACCACACCCTTCCCACCCAGTCAAGGACTTGGGATATTACCTTGTCCTTGGCAGAGTGGGCAGTGATGTCAAAGGATGTGATGGGAAGCTTGAGGATTTTCAATTAGGAACACAGAAGTGGTTGGTGCAGGATCTTCCTCTGGTGTAGGCAGGGGGCAATGGCTGAAAGCATCAGCATGACTGAGGTGCTTGCCTGCTCGATGTGATAGCATGTAGGAATATGCTGCTAAAAACAAAATCCACTTGGTCATCCTTGGGGACAAAATCTGAGGTGTTTGCTTGTTGATGAATAGAAGTCCCAAGAGTGGCTTATGGTCAGTGATAAGTTCAAAGTGATGACCATAGAGAAACTTGTGAAACTTCTTCACTGAAGCGACTGCAGCTAAAGCCTCCTTGTCAATTTGGCTATAGTTGTGTTCGGCTTGGGAAAATGTCCTTGAGAAAAAGGCAATTGGTGCCTCATAGCCATTGGACAGTCTGTGGCTTAATACAGTGCCAATGCCAAAAGGTGAAGCATTTGACACCAGGACTAGAGGGAGATCCCTGTTAAATTGGACCAAGACAGAATCTGATGTTAGTAATAATTTGACAGCACTGAAAGCAAAGGCTTCTTTAGGGTCCCAATGCCAAGTAGCATGTTTGTCTAACAGTCTATGAAGTGGCTCTGCCACAATAGCCTTATGAGGCAAAAAGGAGATGTAAAAATTAAGCAATCCCAGAAAAGACTTCAGTCTTGTTTGATAGGGTGGGGGCATCATGGATTGCACGTACCTTGGATTCTATTGGGTGGATGCCAGAATCATCAATTTTGTAGCCCAGAAATTCTACTTGTGGTATGGCAATGGTGCACTTCTCCCTCTTCAATTTGAGGCCTGCTTTTCTGAAACAATCGAGAACCCTCTGAACTCTTTGCATTCGTTGATGTTTGTAAGAAGGAGAAATTAATATGTCATTGAAATAAGGTATTACACCAGTTAACCCTTGTAATAACCTCTCCATTAATGACTGAAAAATTCCTGGGGCCACACTGACCCCAAATTGGAGACACTTGCATCTGAAGGAGCCTCTGTGAGTTATGATAGTCTGTAATTCAACAGCTGTGTTGGGACTAGGTATAAGCTGATATGCAAATATTTGTTGATTGAACACCTATGATCCATGCAAATTCTTAAGCTGTCATCTTTCTTGGGAGGCATGACTATAGGTGTTTCCCATTTTGAAAAGTCCTAAAATTCCCTGAGTAATTAACTTATCCATTTCCTTGTCCAGCTTTAGGTGGATGGCAAAAGGCACTCTGAGAGGCTTCATGCAGATTGGGACTGCTAGGGGGTCTAAATTGAATGAGATTGGGGTTCCCACATAACACCCAAGGCCCTCGTTGAATACATCAGTGTAGTCATTAAGGCATAAGGCATCCACCTCCTGGTTGTTAATAGAGTGAATGCCTCCTATATGAAGGCCAAGGGCAGGGAACCAGTCCAACCCCAGAAGACTTGGGAGGGCCCCATCAATTACAACTAAAGGCAAACGACCCTTACAATTTTGAAAATGAATGGAAAACTTGCCTTTCCCAATGACTGGAATGGGCTGCCCTGGTAATCATGCAGAGTTAGATGGCAGTCTTGGAGCCTCTTCTTTGCCATGCGAGGGAGTATTCACTTCAAGGTGCTCCAAGTGATGATGGAGAGCGCTGAGCCAGTGTCTAGTTCCATTTTGCAAGGTTTACCTTCTAAGGAAATCATGACACTTATTTTGTTAGAATTTTTGTTAAATGACTTATCTTGGTAGCACATGAAGCAGACTTCTACTTGTTTCTGGAAATGTTCTGTTGGCTGAGGAAATGGCTGTTGTGTTGGTTGAGGAAATGGCTGTCAAATTCTGGCCAAGTGACCTTTCTTTTGGCATTTTAAGCAAATGGCATTCCTGAACTTGCAGGATGCCCTGAGGTGATTTCCCCCACAGCTCAGACAGATGGGCTGAGACTGTGGGGGCTGGTTGGTAGCAGACCACTTTTTTTTCTGAGTGACTTTTGGCTGTCTGAGGTGATTTACATCGTCAGCTTCATCAGAGCTTTCCTCAGGGAAGGCTTTGTGGTAGTGAACAGCTAAGCTACTTTGGCTGATAGGGTTTCCTTGAATCTCTGCCACTGAGAGTGTTGACAGCTCAGTGACTTGAGATTCTTCTATAGCCATCTTAAGGATCAGATCATCTTTAGCAAGAAGGCATCTCTGCAGCCTTAGGTGCCTAACCCCACAGACTAATTGGTCTAAAAGCATATCATCGAGGTGATCCCTAAACCCACAGTGTAAGACAGCTGTCCGAAAGGCTGCCGTATACATGCCAATAATTTCTCCTTCAGCCTGGTTCCATCTTCTAAAAGCGTGATGCCTAGCAATTCGAGAGGGTTTGGGGAACAATGGTTACAGAGGATTTCCTGCAATTCCTCCCAGGGCACAGTCTTTACTGGTTGCGGTGCCAGTAATGCAATAGCAGTGTCAAACACTGTGGCTCCACAAAAACTTAAAAAGTAAGCCTTTTTTCTGTGAGTGGAAATTCCAGCGAGGTCAGTGGCATCTAGAAAGCAGTCAAAATGACTTATATAGAATTCCCATGTCTCTGATGTCAGTCTGAAAGGTGGGAATGCAAGGGTTGAAGTCATCTTGTCTTCTGGTCTCTCTGGCACTGCTGAGAGGAATTTTATTCGCACTCGTGAATAATGACAATCAGCTCAAGTAGTGACTTTCAGCTCAGATAGTGACTTGCAACTCAGTGATCATGCTTGGTTGCCTCTTTAGCTATATCCCACCTTCATCACCAGTAATAAGTAGGTGATGGGAAGAATGGAGGCAATGTAGAGCAACATTCAGCAAGTAACGTTATTTAAAAATAAAGGATTGCCATGGCTGCCATGAGCTAACAGGGCGGCCAGCTGACAGACAACAGCTGATGCCATTTCACAGCTTCCTTTTATAGTCAGCTGTCAAACGGCATCAGCCAATAGGAGCGTTCCATGTTCCTGCTCGAAACGCGGACCTCAGTGAGCGCTGCTCAGCAAAATCTCAGAATGCAATAATGGTTGTTTCAATGGTGCTTTTTTCAAGAACGAACTGGACTTTGGCAACTGGTTTTTCTTTGAAGACATTTCGCTTCTTATCCAAGAAACTTCTTCAGTTCTGACTGGATGGTGGGGAATTGAAGGATCTATATGCCTTACCAACAGCTGGATATTTGTATTCTTTTAGCAGGTTTAAGATCACCCACTGGTTATCTGTGTCATCAGAGTCACCTGAGTTGTACAAATTAGTGTGGAACTTTCTTGGAACTGTTGAAAGGACTGTGTTGTATATTGGAGATAGATGATGTCATATCCTCCCCCTTTGTTGAGAGAGGGCTGTTCAATTTTGACATAGATGGCCTTGTTAAGTTAACCCCTCTTTCAAACCAGCGATCCTCTCTGTCCAAAATATGGACTTTGTTGTCCTCAAAAGAGTGGCCATTTGTTGTCTTCAACAAAGTGCTAATGGTGAATCAGTTCATACATTCCTTGTAAAATTATCACTTAAACTCTAAACAACAATAACAAAATATAAGATCAAGATTTGACCTCCATATGATGATGTGGTGGTGGTAAAGAACTGATTTAGTGGATTTGATTTACAAAATAATCCCAGTGTCAGATATGGAATTCATCACTGCATAGTTGGAGAAAGTGGGAGGGTAGTGATATTAATTGAGTAGCTCTTAGTAGACAAAATATAATTATTTTGATAATTCAGGGTTACAGAGTGTGGCGCAGAAAGAATTAGAACTTCCTTTGGGATTGGTTCATGTGATGTGGTGATGAGGGAAAAGGGGATGGTTTGAAGGTTGGGACTTTGTGGGGAAGCCGGGAAGCTTTTAGTTCCGGAATTCCACAGAATGTGCCAGGTGCTATTCTAATAAAAGTACTTTGAGATGACGTGTGTCTTGAAGTTACTGACAGGAATGGATTTTTCCTGGAACACTGACATCCAGGCTGAAATTGATGATATAAGTAAAAATCAAAGAAACAAAAATATCCTGAAATAGAAAAGCAAAATTAGCCACCTATCCTTAGTGGCTTAATGGCTCACATTGCCTTCTGCTTTTCTGCCGATAGTTGAGCCAATGCAGATGAGCACAGAAGTTATAGCAGTAGCAGGCTTTATCTTTCTAGGCTCAAAAATATTCAGGGATGATGACTATAACTATGAACTGAAGAGAAGTCTCCTACTTCAAAATAATAACAATAAAAAAATTGGATCCCAAACCTCAATAAATTACCAACAATAGGTTAAATGTGTTTTTTTTCCTATGGTAATGAATCACAAATTCTTTACCCAATCATAAGAAGGGCATTTAAATTGACTTAAAGTGTTTTACCTACATTGAGTAGAAGGACTTTCTGATAAATAATTTTGGGTAATGAATGAAAAGTTTGTGAAGCACTGACCTATATGTTTGGAAAAAAAATCTAATCCAATTTTAAAAGGCAAATAGATGACAAAATGGCTGGATCCTATCACAGTTAAGCATGAGCTTGCAAGAACTCAAAGAAGTTACTAACAAGTAATTCTGGTAAACTGAAGTTTATCAGTTAATGAAGAGTCAGAAACAACTGAATGAATGATCAACAGTGAGCATTAGTATTAATTTTCTATCTCCAAAGTATGCAGTTCAATAACCCAGGCCATTATCCATTTCTGGGCCTTTGTCTGAAAGTGATTGCTTTTAATAGTTAAATTAGTTATGTAATGGTCTAAAGCTTTTTTTGCCACACATAATATACTATTTATCTGATTGATTCTACATAGGCCCTGTTAATGTCCAAGTGCTCTTGCTTCAGTGGTCTTAAAATGAAAAGAAGGTTGCTTTTTATCCTCATTTGAAGAATAAGTGTAACAATAATGAAAAGCACTGAGCATTGATTTCTGTGTTTGTTTGTTTTGTTTCTCATTGATCAGCTGGAGAGGGTGCTGACAGCTTAAGGGAATATTAAGCATGGCAAGGTAGTAGTGGAGAGAAAACCTCCAGAACCAGAGATGAAACTGACGGCTGTGTGAAGGAAATCATGCTTGAAGTAAACTTTTTGAAGTAATTTTTGAAATTAATACAAAAAAGAATTTGTGTCCACCATTTTAATCTGAAAATTTATATTTTAGCATAAGAATATATGGATCCAGACCAATGCCAAAGCACTATCATAAGCTTCTAACCCAAAACAAGCTGAAAAAAGATTTGGTAAATCATGCCCTTTTTTTTGCCACTATGATTTCTATCTCAGTTTGATGGTTTTGTTTCCTTTTAGTTAGATTACTAAAAGGAAACAAAACCATCAAACAAAAACAAAATCATCAATATGAACTGATGACTTTCCATTAGATAACATCAGACAGTGGGCATTCAATTATTGCAATTTCTCAAATCCTGAAGGAAAAAAGCAGCAATCACAGGGCCTGCCAATGATATTTATTACAAGCAATAAATGCCAATTAGTTTTATAAAAGTTTTCTAACGTTCTTTTCAAATAAAACAACAACCATAATCAAAAATATTAGAGAAAGCCAGTAAGTCAGAAACATATATTGCTGGAATGGAATTGCCTTTTGCGTTGAAAGTTATATTTCAGCCTGTGAATGATTTTACTTCATAGATATCAGAAGAAAATAAAAACAAATGTAGCACTGATAGACTAATGTTCTTTTTTTTAGCACCAAAAGGCAGAGTTCAAAGCAATTTTTATATTAAAAATATGTCAAAAATTAAATTTGAATCTAGCACATGCATTTCTGTAAGAGCATGAGATTTTTTTTTTGGTATATTAAATATACCTGATTTATATCCTCAGCTCAGTGGGATAAAAAATTATACTGAGGAAGTTGCCAGGCCACTAAGTCTATTCAATATAAATGTGTACACATGTTGGCGGAGAGAGTTAGGGTGAAGCCAGGGTATAGCTCATTATTAACATTTTCCTTCATCCTTTACAACCAAAGTTTGCATGCACAGCACCTGAAAAACATTGAAGGAAAATGTGATAACAACTTGATGTGGGCATGGCTTAAGAGAGGAACCAATAAAAAAGAAATGGAAGGTTTAATACTTGCTGCTCAAGAACAAGCACTACAAACTAATTCCATGAAAGCAAAGATACAAAAATCCACTGATAATCCAAACTGCCGACTTTGCAATGACAAAGTTGAAACTGTTTCACACTTAATATGTGAGTGCAGCAAAATCATGCAAATTGACTACAAAGCTAGTCATGATTGAATTGCTAAAATTAATCCACTGGTCATTATGTAAAAATATGCCCTACATGTATTCGAAAGGTCATGGGAACATCAAGTGGAAAACATCGAGAATGAGATAGTAAATATCTTGTGGGACTTTTGAATTCATATGGACCACCATTTTGAGCACAACATGCCAGATATTATGACTGTTGAGGACCAAAGCATGCAATTTATTGATATTGCTGTACCAGGAGACATCAGAGTCAAAGAAAAAGAACTAGAAAAAAATCATGAAATATCGCAACCTGGCCATCAAAACTACATGGTTATGGATGAAACATGTAACAGTGATACCCATTGTCATTGGGGCACTTGGTACCATGTCCAAGAACTTTACAAAACACATCAAGAAATTGCAGCTTCCTGAAATAAATTGCAGCTTCCTGGAATGAAAAAAACTGTGCTACTTGGAACATGGTATATTTTAAGAAGATACCTGGTTGATATCTAGGATGCTGGCAGCAATCTGTATCAACCATTAGCCCCTGTCACTGGTATTTGTGATACATTTTTAAATGTTCAGTTGACTGAGATGATGATAATTACAATAACAGTAATAATAATAAAAGAAATCAAAATCAAACTGTCAATTGCCTCTCTTATCAACACCATGCATGGTAGAGTCAGTGAGATGTTCAAAGAGATCTCAATTAAAGAAGCCTGGTTGAAAGAACATGTCACTGTAACATACCATTTACTAGAGCTGGACAAGGTGATTTTAAATTGTTAAAAACTTGTTCTGGTATAATCACTGGAGTGTCAGATACAATACTAGATATAATTTGAAAGATTTAAAAAAAAGCTTTCTTTTATGATAAAATCTCCACCTCTCCAATCAGTGATCTGATTACAAGACTGAGGATTTGCTTTCTAATTTCTAAGTTTAAGCTTCCTATAACATTTCCTTGAAAAAACAACAACCCTGAGACGTTTTTTTAAAAATCAGGGGTAATGAAAGATTCTGGAGTTTTAGGTTATTTCCAAGAGTTTGGGTTTAGGGGAAGTTGGGAGTAGTCTAAAAAATGCTAATGGAGAACACTTTCCTCAAACTATGTAATTAGATGGCCTTCTATGGTCAATTGTTGTTATGAAGCCTTCAAGCATAGTCCTATTTTGCAGTCCTATTTGTAAACTCATTGTCCAAGTGAAAAATAATATAACCCTTGTTATACACAGAAACACAATTTCATGACAATGCTCTTATGTTCAATTTGGCTTCAAATTCCAATCATACGTATCTTTTGTGATGATGTTTTGAAATTATGTGACATGGATCTATAGCTGTATAAAGCTTTGATATGGCATCTGTTTGGAATAATCATTCAGAAACTGTAGGGCAGAAGAACTGGCTAGATTTATATTTTGTTTTTTTGAAATAATAAGCATGTATCATGAATCTGAGTGTATCTGGGTAATATCCACTCTCAGCAAACAGGTGCTTGTTGATGTTGCGCAGAACCAACTGGGTGGCCTTGTTGAAACCATGTAATTTCTACTGTGCTGTAGAGAAAAGTCTTCCAAACTATTGGTAATATGCATATTGCTGATTCTGAGAAATAGCAGAAAGGATTTCCGTCCCTTACCACAATTCTAAAAAGGAAGTTCCTTTGGAAAAATTGTGAAAATATGATGCAATCTTCATGAACTGCAAAAAGGAAAAAAAAGTCTGACTCTCTTCCTGTTGAATTTGGAGGATCTATGGGGGGGGGGGGAAGCACTTNGGGGGGGGGGGGAAGCACTTGTTTATTGAGACTATCGATGCAGCTGGCCTGGCAACCAAAAGAGGAAATTTTGATTCATTCTCAGAATTTTCAGAAAAAATCCCTGCAGGATACTTAAGCACTGGCAAAGATCTACTCAGGACAAGAAAGGATTAAAAATTGGCTTGTTGTAGCTGGTTAGAAATTTGCACAAATGGGCACTGGTACTATCATGCTCCTGAGAACCACGTTAGAATTATGTTCTATCATGGTCCAAGAGCCATGTATATAACTCTTGAAGTTATGACACTGCTATTCTTTGGCAGTTATTGTTTTGCCTACTTTTTGAGGAAAATAAGCAATTAGTTTTCCTCCTATCCTGTCCTGTCCTACCCTACCATATCCTACCCTACCCCCCTACCATACCATACTGCACCCCACTCTATTTCATACAGGGTTTCTATAAATAATGCAGGTTATTATTTATTTATTACAAATTTTCTGTACTGTTATGCTCTTTTTGGATAATTGTTTGGATATTTAATATGTAAACAACACAAAAAATCAAATCATGACATGTGATCAATAAAATTATCAAAACCAAATAGGAAAAAAACAGTAGCAACCAATCCGACCTTAATAATGGACACCGAAGGCTATACAGAACAGTATTCTTTTGACAGTTTTTCTAGATGCTAAGAAATTTGAGACTATTCCAGGGGTTGAGCAATATTTTAGGAAGGCTTCCTTTGGAACTGTCTTTAGCTACTCCTCACAGAAGGAAAACCCAAAGCACTCCTGCTTTGTTGAATAAACCCAGAGAGAAGAGATTCCACATGAAGGAATAGAAAAATGTGGATGCCACTCATGTAGGGCTTTATAAGTAAAGTGACACTTTTACTTCTACATACAAGTTTTATAAGCAAGCATAATTAATGTTATTTAATGCCGTGATCATTCATAACCAAGCAATGCTCATAAAACCAGTGTCACATGATTGTAGCTGATCTCATTATTAATAGACTCAAAAGGAATGGGCACAGACTTCATTAAAACAAGTATATTTCTGAAACATTTGATATGTTTACAGTTATTGGAATATGAAGTTCATACGTCAGCTGTTAGTGGTCAGAAATAGAATTTCAGACTGTTGCTTTCCTTTGGTTGACTGATGAGTGTGGTAATACAGACCCATAATTCAGAACTTTGTAGTAGTGGGAATATGGAATCTTAGGAGGCTATATACATTTGTGGAGGGCATATTTCCACAGCATATTTGCACGGAAATAGAATGCATGATTGAAGGCATTGTGCTGATCATTATAAGAGAAGGGGTCCTGCAGTTCACACATCCGGTCCTTGCCTCCAGCTGTTGTTATTTAATGGCATGATTATTCACAATTAGACTATATCTATTAACATCTTCATGGTAGCCATCTAGCCTGCATCTATCATTTAGAGCTGTCTAAAATCTTCCCATCACATTTCCAAATACTACTGTAGTTACTCTTAAAATGGGAACAGGGATTTATTATGAGATCTTATGGAGAATGATATGAGAGTCACCTAGGCTTTTATTGTTCCATGCCTTTAATGTGAGATCCAGTAGAACTTAGCAGTTAAGGCCTCCATGATGAGCCAGGATTTATATCCTGGCATTTCTGAATTATTTAAGTGTCAACAATTCTTTGCTACAAAAAGTTTGCTTTTTTTAATGATATACCTGATATATAAATTTAAATATATTTATATATATGTATGTTTTCTTAAGTTTTTGCGGGTACTTATATGTATGCTGTTTAATTTAAAACTGAAATGGCTGTGATAGCCTGACTCACAGAAGCCTGATGATGGTAGATGAGATTCTGCCGAAACATTGCTACAACTTTAAAAGCACAACTACAATGATGTGGGATAATACCCGAAGGAAGCTGAACAGCATATATGAATATAAAAAGTGCTAAATCCAACAATAGAATTGACCCACAGTAAATAAATAATCATAATTAAACCAAGCAACAGAATAAGACCTCTGTAACTTAGAAATTTTACTTGTGTTTGACATGAATGGCATTTTAAGCAGTAATCTCACCTTCTTTCTAAAGAAGGAAAAATATGTGCAGTTTAGTGTACTCTAAAAATGTCAGCAAATTTCCATAGTGACAAAAACAATTTTTTGTTAATAGTATACTCCAGTATTATAGCTTACTTATAATATCTAACCAACATATATGAATGTGGTTTTAAAAATGATTTTTGCAGGCCTTTTTGACAATATTGTTGTCCATGTTGCTAAAAGCATTTGCCTTTTCTTCTGCAGTCAAAATAGTGTACAGATTATTTTGGGCAGACTGACATCTCAATTACATAAGCAGAGAGAAATGCAACTGTTCAGAGTGCATAAAAACAACTCTGACCTCACACTCGGGGCAAACTTAAAGAACTGATTATTCATACTCTAGAAAAATTGCTCAATGGAGTGCTTCGCAAATGTACTCAGAAGGGAAATAGATTTCTCATTTTAAGGCAATAATGCAATTAGGATATGACAAATACAATTGGTATATTTTGACATTTTGACATTTTTATGATAGCTGTTGTTGATTTCAATTTGGTGCAAAATATAGCTTTGTGTCTGAAAATAATTTCTTTCATTTTACAATTTGTCTGGAGCATACATATTTCTTTAAAGTATTGCAACATAAGTTATGAGGTACAAAATGATTGTTAGCAGTTCAGAATACATCTGACTGGATTGTTCTCTTGTTCTAGTAAAAGCTAATATTATAGAAGATCCACACAACATTCTTCCATCCTATCTCTGTTGTTATTTAAGGATAGTTTCTTGTTTTGGAATGCTCTAAAGGCCTGATTATTTTCTCTTTCCATAGTAAAAAAAAAGGTAGGGATCAAAGTTATGAAAACATTTGAGTTGATTCTGGCTCCATGTGGAAATAAGTCCAGACATACATTATGTAGAGATGTCTCCCAAAAGTAACATGGTGAAAATATTGCAATTTAGTATCAGAATATCATTGGAAGACCTGAAGGATCAGGTTAGGAACATACCATCATGTAGAAAATCAGTCTATTAATCACTAAGAGTTGACAATAATTTGATGATATAATGCCAGTATCAGAATATGGCTGTTGTATCTTTGAAAATGTTAGGTTTTCTTCACATATAAATTGGGTTCTAGGGCTAATTAGAGATATCTGAGCTTACTACTGAAATACCCTGTTTCCCCTAAAATAAAACCCAACCAGAAAATAAGCCTAGGCATGATTTTTTTAGGATGCTCATAATATAAACCCTATTCCAAAAATAAGCCCCAGTTAAGATTGTCAGCCAGATGGACACATTTAGTACCATATTTCTCCCAAAATAAAACCTAAGTGGAAAATAAGACCTAATGCATCTTTTGGAACAAAAAATAATATAAAACCAGATCTTATTTTGGGGGAAACACAGGTATGTAAATTACCACACTGTGCTGCTGGTTATGATGATGGTGGTACTGGTGGTGATAGTGGTGGTAATGATGATGATTCAAGACCAATGCTTGAATTACAGAGGTCATCTTCATCGTGCTAATGAACAAAAGAAGTGACACATCTAATAAAATGTAACGTAAAGCAGTAGAATAAAATAATAGAATTGTTGCAAAAATTAAAATGTGGGGTGAAGATTGATTTGAAAGTGTTAGAAATGGCTTGATTATATTACAGTTAATTTCCTTTTCCAGTATATTTTAATAGAACACAAAATTTGTGTATTACCTTATAAGCAGTTTTGATACAATTTAATAAATTGTGACCTTGTTTTTTTTAACCCATGAAATAAAAAAAATGTCATACAAACCATTGTCCTAATCAAAAAATAACTGGAGATTAGGAAGTATGAATAATTTAAGATACAACGTTAGAATAAAAATATTGAACAATTCTGAAAAATTGTCCCTGAATGATAACAGATAAACAGGTAATACAAGTGAAGTTGGGAAGGGACCTTTCTAGGTTCACAGTCCAACACTCCCCGCTCAAGCAGGAGACCCATACACTATCTTTCTGACAAATGGCAGTTCAATTGTCTTCTTGAAAGTCTCAAGGTTGTATGGGTGCCTATTCCACAAAAACTTCCAAGGGCAAGCTTTCATTGATATGGATTGTTCTCGACTGTCAGAGAAAAGTTTCTCCCTTAATTTCCAGCGTGTTAATGTCTTCTTGTTCCAGTTTCCATTCATTGTTTCTTGGTCGACCAACAGGAATGCTTTTAAGAAAATAGCTTGACCCCCTTCCTCCCTGGTGGCAAGCCCGTAAATATTGGAAAACCACTATCCATGTCTCACCCTCGGTCGCGTTCTCTTACGTAGAACTAGTTCGTTTAGCAAGCCGATGTTGCATTGTATGTTTTAGCCTCCAGTTCTCCCCTCGATCATACCTGGTTTCTTTCTCTGTCTTTTGTCCTAGCACGTCTCAACATATGCGCCTTATGTATCATGTGGGGTGACGCAAGAAATGATGCAGTACTCTTAGGACTGTGGTACTTACTAAGGTCTTTATAGAAGTGGTATTAGTACTCATCCCTTGAATCTTGACTGTATCCCACTCTCTGTAATTACAATTTAAGGATTGCATTAACGCTTTTCTGTCAGCGTTGCACAACTGGGGGCATCAATTTTAGCATGTTGCCACTTAAGACTGGCGCCGCTATAGGTCCTCACGATGTGCATATCGTGGGTCTATTAGAGCCTGTTTCACCCAGTCCTATTTGTTTGTTACTTTTGCGTGTTTTCCTTGTATAATGAAGGAACTTTTACTTTTCTCTCACATTGAATTTTATTTGTTAGAATGATTGGCCCCCAATGTTCTAGTCTGTCAAGATGCATCTGTGATGCTTAAGCGATCTTCTTGCAGGTGTTAGCTATTCCTGCCAGCTTCAGGTAATCATCTGCCAAATTGGTTAAGTTTCCCCTTCTTATCACCGTCAATCAGAAGTCTAGTAGGAAGATATTTGAGGAGTACTGGGGCCAAAGATCGGAACCTTGCTGACACTCTACGCTTACTTCCCTCTCCATGTAGACTTAGACACCCATTTAGGATTACTCGTTGAGTACAGTTTGCCAGTCACGTTGTGATTGTCCATCAGTTGGTGGTGCTAAAGGCTAATCTTTATCCCTTTTTCTAGCTTACTAAGAAGTAGGGTTTGTCGGTCCTCCTTGTCGAAGGCTAGCCTTGTTGAAATCTTAAATATATTATATCCGATTAGTATTTTGCTGGCTCTGCTAATAGTCACTCGTGTTGAAGGATGAAGAATAAGATTGGCTTTGCATGATCGCGGATTTTAAGACAATGAACCAGTGCTGACCTGACTAAGTTTTTATGCTTGATTTGTCTCTAGCATGTTGGCTCAGATTCTGTTTTTTGTATTATCTGTTCGTTTTCATCCAATCTTCCTACGATATCGCGGTGTTTGAATGTCTAGGCTGAGCTGGTCTATAGTTTCCTCGGGGTTCCTTTTCTTTTTTCTGTTTTTTCTCCCTTTGCATTTGACAAGTATGGGAACCACATGAGTGTCTGTTTTTTCAGTCCTCTGGTAAGTTCCCTGGTGCTCCAGCTGACTTTTTTGAAAGATATGGTGACACTTACGTCGCGTTCTGAGATGACATCTTCCCGTTTCTTATAAAACCTGTGTGAGATTATTAATCCATCAAGCCCGGGTGAATTTGTTTCAAATCAAGATCAGACAGCTCTTACATGTCTCTTCTGATTTTGTTTGGCTTATCTTAAGCTTTTATATTCTGGTCTATCTTTTACAGTATGTTTTTGCGGGGTTGAGCTATCAGTTTCTTTTACGTTCCATGAAGGAGGATCTACAAAGATATGAGTTAGAAGCAGTTCTTGCTTCTCTCTGTCTGCCTGTTACTCCTTGCCATCTTCCCTTAGAGTTCTATTCTTGCGCATATGATATCGTTCTTGTTATTGCCCTGCGCTATTTATATGTTATTGTATAAGTGACATTGCTGCCTTCTTTAGGATGAAATGAAAATGATGATCAAGCATGATTTAGTTAGATTTGGAATACTAAACTAAATGACAAATTTTAATAATTCAAGTCTCGTATCCTGTAGGAACTAAAGTCATTTATAATAGATAGTCTCCTCGTAAAATGTACGCAATTTTCCACACAAGCAAGTGTTGGGGTTTTTAGAGACACTTCCTAGTTTTGCAGGCTTCAGCGAGCAGGTCCAGGAATCCATGACCGTTGGCATAGGTTTCTCCTGGTCTTGCGTGTTGCCGCGTTGGAGCGCCCCGGACCATCTGACGCTTTGGCGTAAGCACACCTGAGGTCCCCGTACGATGCAAACGCCATGAGGTGAAGGTAGGGGAAGGATTCCAGCACGCGGTTCGAGGAGAAGCCGCATCTTGTCGCTCGCCGCACGTCTGGAGCCAAACTCCCTTTCCCGAAGGCAAGTAAGAGTGCGCGCTGGTCTAGGAAATGGCCTTGCCTCAAAAGAAGCCCCATCCAGAGAAAAGAATTCGTACGCAGGAGGCAGTAAGAAAAGTGCTGAAGTGAAAGTTTTGGACCTGACCATGATAAGAAGGAACAAACAATTAAGGCATCCTGGTATACCCATCAGCAATATTTAAAAAAGGCATTCATTCTCGCCAAAATGAAGACTTCACGAAGCCAGCAGATTGAAATAGCGAAAAAGCGGAACTAGATATATGAAAAAATTGTGCTCCTTCCTTCCTTAACATGACAGGCGAACAGAGATGAATAGAGCAAGTCAAGAAAAATCTGCTTTGGCTATCCAAACAGTGCGTATTTCAGGGCTCTGGAAACCTGAATGCCCAGGGAATAATAAAGAATTTTCTGGAATATAAAAGGAAAAGCAAAAGAGAAGTATTTTTTTTTTTTTGCTGTAAGTGGGAAGGGAGAGGGCAAGAGAATTAAGAAACAGGATTTAGAGAGCGGAGGACAGATAGCCTTGGAATCTAAAGGAATCTAAAGATTAAATCTTTAACAGGACCTTCTAAAAGATTACATTTTTTAAGCTGGAACGTTTGGTGTACGATAAATACTCAACCCCATGAAGAGGAAAGTGAAAAAAGGAAGAAGGTGTCAAAGAGAAAGAAGCTTGGTGCTGTCATTGATTGTTGCTGATTGGATCGTGCTAACTCTTGGGAGAAACTTTGATATTATTGAAGGAATTAAAAAACCACTGTGGGTATGGTTGTTTCAAAGGAAAAAAAACCTCTACAATGGCTATCACTTGTGGAATGACCTGAAAATTAGAATTTAAAAAATTATAGAAGAGGAACATAGAAGGGAAAGGGCTCTCTTGGTCCATTTTTTCAATTTCTTAGAAATGGGCGA
Source organism: Laticauda laticaudata (assembly GCA_004320025.1). NCBI lineage: Eukaryota > Metazoa > Chordata > Lepidosauria > Squamata > Elapidae > Laticauda > Laticauda laticaudata. Next base: position 17,017 of record BHFT01020672.1, on the reverse strand, counting down.
TCTCTACCTACGGGAGAAAAATTATCAAGAAAAACGACTATGCACAAGAAGATCTGGGACCAAAGAAGAAGCCATTTTAAAATGAACAATAACTCTACTTGGGGAAAGAAGAGGGGAAAAGAGGGGAAAGAGAATGGAGAATTTGAGAACCTAAAAAAACAAACACACAAAAAGGAAAACTAAAGAATGAAAAGTCGATATAATGTGAGAGATGCAACCAGAGGAAAAAAGGGGAGAAGACACGGAGAAAAGTGGAAATCGATGGTGGAAGAGACAAGGGGCTTAAAAAAGGGCAAGAGAAAAGAGAAGCACAAGGAGGAGGGAAGGGAACGAGAAGACACAAGGTTATGAAGCACGGCATATGTTATAAAAAGGCAGAAACAGGATTTATTTAGTAGACAGTATTAAGTAGACTAAAAATTACTTGGAAAAGTCGATCTTCTTGCAAAGAGGTACATATGATTTGTATTGTAGTATATTTTGTATTTTATGAAATAATGTTTAGAAAATTGGAACAACGTTATGATTTACTCAGTGAAACATTTTAGTGAATAATAAATGACATGGAATATTAAAGAAGACGGACCAGCCCGCTCCGCGGACGACTACCGAGATCGGAACCATCGCATCGACGCCAGCGAAGCACGCATTCATCTCTCCACTCTCCCGAGTAGATCCCAATGACGAGAGAAGCTGTTAATTTCATTCTTAGAAAGGCTAATGGGCAACATTTTAATGATAAATGTTTTAAAATTGCAAGTTGGATGACCTAAGTGGGGGAAGTAAATTCTATGGAAAGTTTACTAAGCATTCCCCATAGAAGCATGATACACCTACTGGAAAGGTAATGTTGTTAACATGTTTAAAATTTAAAAGAATTTAAACGCCAACAACCATTAATGATAGAATTGAATTGGTATTAGATTGCTGTTTTTTTAATTATATTTATATATTTATTTATTTCTTTTCTTTCTTCTTTTAAAATGTGTTAGTAGTTGTAGCTTTAATGTACTTACGCCACGAGATCCGGAATGGAAGTTATGCTTCTATATAAGTGTTCTAATTTAGGGTATAAGATATAAAGGGCGTTCATACTCCAATCTAATTTGACCAGCGAGAAGAAATTTTTGTTTAAATTGAGAAAAGATAATAGACTAGTTGAAATTAAGCGGACAAAGAATATAAATTTATAATGATCTGATTTTGAGATGAACCACAATAAAAATAAAATTAGAAAGTTAATAAAGGGTAGAAGCCTAATATAGAAGGCATGGTATATGCTTTAAGGTAATAAGAATATGGAATGGGTAATGAATCAAAAAAGAGTCCATGAATTTGAATTTGGTGTCCTGTACAAAGAAGAATTGTAACCCGTATCAGGCTGCTTGTTCAGACGAAAAAGCAGCAGAAAAGAGGTTTTATGTTTTCATGTTCTGTGTTGTGTTTGTTTATGTTTGTTTCTAAAAAATCAATAAAATTTTCTTCAAAAAAAAAAGCAAGGTGGGGTTTTTAAATATGTAAAGTTAGACTATTGAAGTTTAATAAATTCAAAAGTTTATATTAATATTATTAATATTAAATATTAATTGAGTTTTTTAAGATATTGCTCCATGAATGCCAGTCACAATTAGTATAATAAAGGATTTATTTTTTTCCATAAGCATTCAGCTTCAATATACAAGTCCTGATATTTATTTATTTTTTTCTCGTTTTTCAATTCTAGCATCACCCATTATATCAATCCAGACTTTCTTCTTTTTAATAACTGTTATAACATGCATACTATGAATAAGGTGCCTGTCTGTTTGACTGTTCAATCTTCTTATAAGATCTGATTTTTTTGATCTCATTTTCCAAAATCTTCTCAAATTGGTGGTCCAATAACTTTCTTGTTGATCAGTCAATAGGCCATATCAAAATATAGATTATAAAACACATAACATAAATTAAACTGTATGGAAAAATGAAGTAAAAGAAAAATTAAATATAATGAATAAAATAAAGAATGAACATCATTTCCCTACAATTTCCCCAATCAGACTCACATCTACAGATTTCAACTGAATTGTTTTATTCAAATAAAAAAAGGACTGTGTTATATTGTATATGGATTTTGAATTCTGACCACACATAAATATGTTATTTGAATATAAGTCTCAATAGGTTGTTTGTCTCATATGAGGTTCAAGTTACTATAATTGACATTCAATTAATATATATTATGTCTTCTATTTCTGGAGTTCCACAAATACAAGTAAGTTCATTATAAGATATTATTTAGTTCTTGTGTCCAGATGCTTAAATCTTGTTTGAGTAAGTACTGCTTTAAGAAGTTTAGGCATTTCTGTGCTTCGATTTTTGAAAAGTACATTTATAATGGCTCACCCATTTCAATGTGTCAGCCTTACTGCTGGTAGGTATATCTTTCTGTGATTCCAAAATTCTTTGTGCAGCAATCTTTCTAACTTGTTCTCCAGTTGTGCAAGAAACAGGGAGACCACAGTTCTTAATATAATTTGTCAGTTGTCCAGTACAAAAGGTCTTTAACTGAGATTTTGTCTGTTCTAACAGACATCAACAGATGTTTTCATGAACTTCAATTATTTTGTGTATACAATTAACCCTTTTGTTCCAAAATATTGTGGAATGGTTATTATTCCTTTTTCAATGGCTATAATTTTATTTGCAGATTATCTTCCCCCTTCCTCCCAAATGACAAAACATCTAAATACATTTAAACATACACATAGAACTAGCAAAAAATAAAAAACAATATTATAATTATGACATTTGCATACCAAAAGGGGATTGCCAACATGTTGGAGCACAAAATAGTCATTTGTAAACGCATAGAAGAATGTTAGGACATCGGTTTCTTAGCTTGACTCATGTCATATTGGTATTTAAAATTACAGAGTTTAGTATAATATGTCTGAATTATGATTTACAGCCAGTTTGGTTTATTGCTTAAGTTAAGGCATCAGGGAACTGCTAATTCTGGTTCTGCATTAAGCATGAAAGCCAGCTGGATGACTCTGAGCCAGTTACTATCTCTCTCAGCCCAACCACCTCACAGGGTTGTTGTAAGGAAAATCAGAGGATGAAGGAGTATTCGGTATATTCACCACCTTCAGTAATTTATAAAGCTGAGGTATAAATAAATAATGCTTTGTATAGTAGCATCCTTATGCAGAAGTAAATTCTCTGGTGAGAATATGCATTTAGCTTGTTGCCATTCCAATAAATGTACATTTTGATTCACTTTTGAATATATCATTTATTAAAAGAAATCCAGAAAAAAGAAGGAAGAAAAGGAGCAGGAGAAGGAGGAGAAGGAATGAGAAGAAAAATGATAAAAAGAAACTTGACATTCTGGAGTGACCTTGAAAACCCTAGCCATTTTTTGTTAATTTTATTGTTCAATGATACTGAATTTTAAGATGTAGTTGACTTGGTGACACATTCATGATCTTTGATGAATTTCATTGTTGGATAAATTCATTTTTGACATGTTTTACCTGAGCCTCACAAAACACAGTCTGCTATGTAAAGCAGCTTGACACACTTTTCCACATTATTCACTCTAATAATGGAATGAACTATTTTTTCTATAAGGTCGCCAATAATACTTTTTTGTCAATGATACTGTGTTAAGACATTAATGTCACCTAGATTGACATCATGGTTACTAAAATTTCTCCCACTAAAACGACATTTGCAAGTTAAAAAAAAAAAAAGCAAGGAGGCATGGTTACGTAGAAAGAGATCAAGAGAAGGAGATGAAATATTGTGAACAATTTTTTTAAAATGATTGTGGTGGGTGGGTTGATGAATAGAATTTTATTTAAGAATGCATAGTATCTAGTGTATATAGAGGGTCATTTGACAATGCTACTGACTAGTGACCTGAACACCTCTCTCAGAAGTCTCTCCTATATCCACAGTCTAGTTCTTAATTATCACCTTCTGCCAAGGATGGGATTCTACCGGTTCAGACCGGTTGGTATAACCAGTTCAGAAAACTGGTATATCAGGCCCTGCCCCTCTCCACCTGCTTCTCCAGTCCCTGCCCAGTCAGTCCCTATCGCACATGTGCAACATTGTGTGCATGAGTGACATGCCTGCAGTTTGCTTTTACCTGCTCTTGCTGCCTGCCTTTTGCTGTGGCTCTGCCTGATCTAATGATCTCCCTGGATGAGTGAGGTTCTGCAAGCACTCATCGCCTTCCCCCACCACCACCACGAGCCTCTCCACTGTTCCTTCCAGCTGAGTTAAGCTAACCCTAACTTCAACTGAGCAGCCCTGATCTGCCTGTTCACAGGTAAGCCTGTGAGTTGCAGTAGCCACTCCCCCACTGTCCCTGGACCTTGTGGAGCCCCCCTCCATTCACAGGCTCAGCTGGATGGCTTCCCCACCTGCATGGCCCCATCCCGCCTGTGACACTAGCTGGGGCCTACCTACCCCCCTGAGCTACCAGAAATAGCTGGTTAATTCTCGACACATACAAGCATGGGCCCTATTCAGGGGTCCGATCTAAGTGGCGTGCTGAGGCTGTCTATCCTATCTGTCTTAACACCATCCTGAGGGCTAAGACTGTTGCTGTTGTTTCTATAGGCTCACCATGATGTGCACTCTCCCAGCTCTCCTCTACCAAATGGCAGTCTTGCGGCAACAGAGCTGGGCGGCTTCTGAACCGGTATGGTCGTGGCAGACCCATTGCTTGCCTCCATAAGCCTTAGCAGACTTGTTGCCAACATGTTGCCCTTCCTAGCTGCTTCTCCCGCTTTTCCTGTCGGCAAAATGAAAGTGAAAGGGGCACAGGTAGGTAGAGGCCTGCAGCACAGTGCTGCTTACAGGAGACAGCCAAGGTCCCTGCCCGTCCTGCCACCCACCACGCAACTCCCCTAGCTACTGCTGCACTGCTAAAGCTACTTATGGGAGGGCTGGGGTACTCAAGATCTCAGTGCTGCTTGCTGCTGCTACACGTGGAGGTACTTTGGGAGGGCTAAGAAAGATGCTAAAGTCCTATGCTGCTGCCAACAAACTGTCCCCCCTTTCTTCCTTTTCCCACTGCCCACTGCTGACTGGACAATTCGACGGCAGATCATTCAATTTGTCGCCAGACAGGTGTGTGTAATGTCTCTCTATCTCTCTCTCATCGTAACTCCGGTCACTGATCTTACTCTCTTAACTCACTCTGTGTGTTGTGTGATGTGAGAGAGAGAGAGGGGGGGGAGAGGGAGAGGGAGAGAGATGAGGTGATGAAAAGAAAGTAAGAAAGAACCAGAGCAAGAAAGAAAGAGACGGGGAGAGAAAGAAGAGAAGAGAAGAAAGAAAGAAAACGAAATAATAAAGGAGAGAGAGAAAAAGAAAGTAAGAAAGAAGAAAAAACAGTAAAGAAAGAGGAAGGGAGAGAAAGAAAGAAAGGAAGAGGAAAGAGAAGAAATTGAGAAAGAAGAGCAAAGGGGGAAAGAGAAAGAAGAGCAGAAAGAGAATAAAGAAAGAATAAGTAAGAAGAGTAAGGGAGAAAAAGAAAGAAAGAAGCAGAAAGAAAGAGAAGGGAGAGAAAAGAGAAAAGAAAGAAAGGAAGGAGGAATGGGAAAGAAGAGAATAAAGAGGACAACAATAACATAGACAAGCGAAGGAGAAGAGACTGTGTGGTGTGGTGCATGTGTGTGTGAGAGAGAACAGAAAAGAAAGAAATAGCAAGTAAAAGGAAGGAAGAAAAGAAAAAGAAAGAAGAAAAAATAGGTAAGAAAAAAGAATAGGAAGGATTAGGGGGGGAGAGAAAAACTAATTCATGTTTTAGTTTTCCATTCCATCTTGTATCATATATTAATATTTTTAACATTTTCCCTACACCTGACTAGAGCGATTTATTGATTTATACGTGTCTATAGTCCAGAGCATAAATTACAATGTGGTATTTAACAGAGTTGGAAAGGGTCTATGGGTCTTTGATCCACCCGCCTGCTCAGGATTCAGGAAGGAACACTGAGTGGATGTCAAAACTCGAGATAGAGGTCGCTACATGTGTGTCAGAATAGGACAGAATAACACTTAGATAGGACCTATTTGGGGGAGAGCACCCTATACGCATTTCAGAGAAAATGGCATGAGTGCAGTGTTTTCTTAAAAACCTCCAGTGTTGGAATGCACCCCAGAAACTTCTGATGGGCAAGACAAATTAATACATCTGGGGTAATTAATCTTGCTGCAGCTAACTTAGGAAGAAGTTTTTCTTTTCATCTTTAGAATGTTTAGGTTTGCTTTCTACAATACATTATGATTCAAGGTTGGTTATTTCCATCACATATGATCTTCTGTGTAAAGCTCATTCTTGGTGCTTTGGAAAATACATTGCCCCCACTCCTCTTTCTGGCAGCCCCTCAAAATCCTGTTGCCTATCACACTCTTGAGCAAAGCATGTGAGCCATTTTCTCCATGAAAGTACATCTGTAGTACGTAGATAATAAAGTCAAAAAAAGATGAACAACATTTTTACAGAACTATAGATAAGTTGAGGCTGGGTGTGACAAGAAATGGCTGGGAGAAGAGAGGCCAGGTGGGGCACCCCTTGACATGAGTGACATTGAGTTGGTCATGCCCACCCAGTCACATGACCACCAAGCCACACCCATAAATTAAGCCACACCCACAGAACTGGTTGTTAATAAATTTGAATCCCACCCCTGTCTTCTGCACTTACTTTCAGTTTCCTTTTTCAAAATCAATTCATTCTTTTCAAGGGTAGATTAGTATCTCTCTTTGCCAGTGCTGTTCTCTGATATAGAATGCTGAGAAACTCAGTTTTGTTCAGGTGATATTTCTGATTCTGATTACAGCTTTATATTCAGCAGAAAAGAAGAAGTTGCATTTCTAGAAAAAAGAAGAGGAACAGCAGGTTTTAAATATAATAATATAGCAATTTCTTTATAAATGTTCCCAGTTTATTGATGAAGCTTTTGCACATACAAATGCTTTGTTTTTGTTTTGTTTTTTACTTGGGACTGCATGTGCTTGCTGAAAATGGTCAACTGCATTCCAAACATTATTCACAACTTTGTTTTGACTAAAAAAAAACTAAGTAAACACTTATTTATAAAAATATGCCTTCCTTCTATCCTGAAGCACAGATTTTTGGTTAAGTGTAACTGGTGTATACATGCTTCCATGACATAGATGCTGTATGGGAACAAGAAAGACAGAAGGTATGACATTATTTATTTGCTCAATTAAGGCCAGGTGGACTTTCAAGAAATATTATGATATACAAAGATCAATTTTTTTAATCCCAGTTTAAAATGGCACTATAATAAAGAGCTGAATAGACCTTAACAGAATAATAGGATAACAGAGTTGGAAGGGACCTTGGAAGTCTTCTAGTCCAGCCCCATGCTCAGACAGGAAGCCTTACACAGGGGTGGGATGCTTCCGGATTGGCCCAGATCTATAGAACCTGTAGCTGCGAAGGGAAGCTGACACCGAATCAGTTCGATGTTTGGCCCACCTACTTGCCTGGGCTCTAGGCTGTCCTTTATTCCCTGCTTTTCCCTCCTCAACTGCTTTGCGCGGCACAGCTGAGGTTGAAAAAGCAGGAAACAAGAGGATTTTTACCCGAGCACAGCACTTGTCAGCTGTCCAGGCGGCCATAGCTGCCATGATTTTCTTGGCAAAGACTGCAGCACATGATTGTCTCAGTTTCGGAGAGACCGGGAAATTCTTCACTGGCTGGCTGCCCTGCCCAGCCCACTCACTCCTTACCATGGCAATGCGAGGCCATCCACAGACCTGCCAAACACCCTGATTAAAGGAAAATCTGGGACGCCATGAAAAAAATACTAGGAGATTCTATAAAAAATTAGTGCAGATTTCTATTTTTTTTCCCCGATCAAAGATTAAACAAACCCCTCTTTCCATTGAGAAAATCATTAACAGTTTATTTAAAATGTTATTATTGTGTTCCTGTTGGTAAGAAGATGCCGCTTTCTTTTCTTCTATTTGAATAAAATCCACCACCTCTTTTTGCCATGTTATATGATTGCGAATGCTTTCCCGCGCGCTGAAACTTACAAAGACTTACTGGGAAACTAGCCTCATCCCAGGGCCTACTCTCCCTTTCAAAATGACGGACAGACAGGAAGAAAAACGATTACCGTATATACTCGCATATAAGCCGACCCCCAAATTTGAAAAAAAAAAGCGTTTTAAATTCAGCGTGAGATTGAGGAGCCTTGTCGTGAGACCGTGATAAATGACAAAAAATCGTGAGACTCACGGCAGAACCGTGAGAGTTGGCAGGGCTGCATCCAACTTGCCTGGTTTGGTAAGTTGCATTTTTTCCTTTTTTTTTGCCCTGGCCATCAGCTGTTCTGCTGTGCCGGAAGATTTAGATTCGCTAGAAAGCAGGAAATCATTGGATTTCTTGTTTTCTAGCTAATCTAAAAGCAGAACTGAACTTTCCTTAGGACTGATGCTTCTATTTTTCAGTGCAGACTCAGGTAGCAGACTGCAGAAAACTTAGATCTCTGAGTGAATCTCTCATTCTGTGAGCAACTCAATCTGCCTCCCTGCTTTGCCTGCTTTTGGGTAAAAGTTGCTCTTTTTTAATTAAAAAAATCAATATTTACATACATGGTATGTAACTTACATTGTAAGTTACAATGTATGTAACTTACATTGTAAGTTAATTCAGTGAGTTTGCAAATTTTATGAGTTTGCTTGCAAGCAAATTGTATGTGACAGACTCAGATAGCCGATTGCAGATAGATAGATCTCTAAGTGAATCTGTGATTCTGTGAGCAACTCAATCTGCCTGCCTGTTTTGCCTGCTTTTGGGTAAAAGTTGCTCTTTTTTATATTAAAAAAATCAATATTGACATCAATATTTATATTGTTTAAATACAAGCCATGCTCACCCAGTCACATGACCACCAAGCCTTGCCCAGTCAGCAAGCCATGCCTACCCAGTCACATGACCACCAAGCCATCTCCACAAATTAGGCCAGAACCACAGAACCAGTTCTTAAGAAATTTGAATCCCACCCCTGGCCCTACACCATTTCAGAGAAACAATTGTCCAATCTCACCTTAAAAACTTCCAGTGTTGGAACATTCACAACTTCTTGAGGCAAGTTGTATCACTGATTAATTGTTCTGTCAGGAAATTTCTCCTTAGTTCTAGGTTGCTTCTCTCCTTGATTAATTTCCATCCATTACTTCTTCAGGTGCTTTGGAGAATAGCTTGATTTCCTCTTCTTTGTGGCAACTCCTGAGATATTGGAGCACTGCTCTCCTAACACCCCTAATTCTTTTCATTAAACTAGACATACCCCATTACAGCAATCATTCTTTATATCTCTTAGCCTCCAGTCCTCTAATCATCTTTGTTGCTCTTCTCTGCATTCTTTCTAGAATCTAAAATCTAGAGTCTAAATCTTTTTTACATTATGGTGACCAAAACTGGATGCATATTCCAAGTGTGGGCTTTCCAAGGCATTATAAAGTAGTATGAACATTTCAAATGATCTTGATTCTATCCCTCTTTTAATGCAGCCTAGAACTGTATTGGCTTTTTTGGCAATGTGAGTTTCTTTTCTTTCTTTGTTAGATTTAGTATTTACTGGTGCTACCTGTGATTTTAGAACCTTGTTCTTTTCCTAGAATCTTATGATCTAAGGAATCAAGGGAATTTTTAAAAAAATGGGAAGATGTAAATTTTCATGTCAACTATGTATATTTTTTTTCCTTGAGCAATAAAATTCCCATAGAACTCTGGAAAAATCAAGAAAAGATGTTTAAAAAAGGATAAAGTACTTCCTTTTTGAACTGATGGTAAATGTGTGTTAATTGCTTTCATTTTGTAAAAATATATCTGAATCTTAACTTTTTTCATTATTTCTGAAACAAATACATACTTTTAAAAGCATACAAAAGCTTTTGCTATGATTTATAAGAATGACAGTTTTGTTCAACACAAAAACATGCCTTTCCATTTACTAGATTCATAATATTTAAGGAATAGATGTAAAAGTTTTATATGGACATTTAATATTCCTTACATTTTTACATATGTAATATGTTAATCAGTTATTATGAAGTAATTTATAATTTCCTATATTTATTTATTTTTCTGATTAAACACAATGGAGGCATTTTGTGAAATATGATCTTCCCCCATTCATCCACTGTTCCCCCTCCACCCCCACTGAGTTAGTCTAAAGCTTGTGTTTTCAGCCAAGTGTAATTGGCATAACATTCTTGTAGGAAAAATGCCCAGTATATAACCCACTAATTTTAGGGTAGAACTATTTCTGGAAATACTATGTGCTAAAATGCTGAAGAACCACTTATATTGCAAGCATATATGCAGGATCTTGAACTTTGATTCAGACTTTGAGTGGGATAAGAAGAATAAAAACCTGGATGCTAAAAATATAGATACCATATAATATATGCTTTTCAAAGATATACTTACTCTAAAAGGAGGAAATGATTTTAAAAATATAATCTAATAATTTATTAAACAGGAAGGAAAAATAATTTTGTCCTCTCAGCAGAAACTATTTAATCATTTATAAAATGAAAAGATTCAGAACTAAGCATTAAAGTGGGTCACTCTGATTAAGGATTCTAGACAGAAAATAAGTTAAAGTAGTGACAAATTTTTATTTTTGTAAATCTCATGGGAATGATGATGTTTTGGAGGGATCAGATAAATCAGTCTGGGGAAACAAGTCTTATCACTGAGAAGCAATATACCGTATATACTCGCATATAAGCCGACTTTAGAACGCTTTTTTTTTTCCCCCAAATTTGGGGGTCGGCTTATATGTGAATAAATCTGGCTGCCCGACTTCGTGTGATGAGAGCCAAGACTCTCATCGCCCTTGCGGGCAGCGGCTTCGCGCGATGAGAGTCTTGGCTCTCATCGCCTTCGCGGGCAGTGGCTTCGCGCGATGAGAGTCTTGGCTCTCATTGTGCGAAGCCGCTGCCTGTGAAGGCGATAAGAGTCTTGGCTCTCATCGCGCGAAGTCGGGCAGCCAGATTTATTCACGTATAAGCCGACCCCCAAATTTGGGGAAAAAAAAAAAGCGTTCACCATGGTATTTGGGGGTCGGCTTATATGCGAGTTTTTTCAAAAATCCTCATTTTGGGGCAGTTTTTAAAGGGTCGGCTTATATGCGAGATCGGCTTATATGCGAGTATATACAGTACACCTCCCTGTATATGCATAAAACACTATTCCATGCACATCCCAAAGCAGAGAGCTGAAGTTTCAAGCAATTCCACTTTTGTAGTATAGATACTACAATAGGAGCCCAAGCAAATCTCTGGAGTTTTCTACTACATGGAATAAAGACTATGACACACTTTAAAAGATTAAAGTATAGAAACATCATACAACATTTCAAGGTCCTGTTTCACAAGTAATGCTTCTAATCGTAAGCAACACATGTAAGAGTCATAGCATTTACCTGAAGCTTACTAATATCAGGGGCAATTGAAAACAGACTGGATAATATGGACAATAACGAGTGATGTTTAATACTAGATATGGTTTTAATATACAATAAACTGAATATACATATACTTACAGCATCATCTGCCATTTATTATGGATGTACTATATATAGGCTTTGCTCAGCCAAAACTCAATCAGGACATTTTGCAGAAAAAATATAACCATTAACCATTTCACCCATTATTTATAAAAATAGCCATGTTTTACAGTAACTCATTAGCAGCACCTGCTCCACATACTGCTAAATACCAATCATTGATTAGCAGCTTTTCCAAATTTTTGCAGTGTGTGCCAGTTAAAATTCACTTTCCTAATGGATTCATGTAATGTTCTGAATGTACTTGGAGGTTTTTCCTGCTTCACTTGGTGATTCTACTATTTCAACAAGCCTGGACAGGGTTTAGGTGGCATGAAAACTCCTCCACTTGTATTGATACTGAATTGAATTTTGCATGGCACAAGGGAACAGTTTGTTTCTTCATATTAAAGGAGTGCCTGGAGATTTTGCTCTGCTAGCCATTGTGAACTATAGCGGGCGATGCTCATTTCCATTCAAGGTCACTGAGCCAGCATTGTCTGATGACATTTCTGTGATCATGATGTCATGGAGCACTGTCACTATCACTCCCACCTCTTCACCTACTTGCATCTGCATGCTTTCAAACTGCTAATTTGGCAGGAGCTGGAATGAAGACAAGAACTTATTCCATCATGTGGCACACAGGTTTCGAACTTGGACTGCGGTCTTTCTAACACTACTTCATGTTAACTGGAAACTTNAACTTATTCCATCATGTGGCACACAGGTTTCGAACTTGGACTGCGGTATTTCTAACACTACTTCATGTTAACTGGAAACTTTTTACAGAGCAAAAAGTTTGTTTCCATGGTTTAAAGAAATGAAACTGCCAATTATCAAAATTCACGTAATTTAGACTGTTTCTAAACTAATTTTGAAGTATACATGAAAAGGCTGCATTTTTCTTCTGTAGACGAAAAATCAAAACCCCTAAGTTAGCCACAAAACTTTCAGTACTTTTTTTTTTTGAGCATTTTTTTTCTTGTCTGGATCCTACCTTTGGAAAGAGAAATTTCTTTCTGCCAAAAGCATTTGGCTGACATTTCTTGTCTGTAAGTATTTTCTCTGAATTTTCCGTAGTGAAAAATGTTGGAACCAGATGAATATTTAGAGAAGGGAATTCTCCGTGTGTTTCACTGGATGCACAAACAAACTATTATAATCATTATTCTATTGGACAATTTTCTCTTTTTGTTTGTTGCAGATGATAAATGAACTAGAGTAGAGAGAACAGATTATCTCTGTCAAGGTTTGTATCTAAATTTTCCTCCTTTTGAAGCAGATGCTTCCTATAGAGAGAGTTTTTATTGTCATCAATGTTGGGGGGTTTTTTTTTAATAAAATTTTTATTGATTTTCAATAAACAAACATACACAAACAAAACACAAACATAAAAAAATAAAACTTCTTTTTGGAAAACCGCTTAGTCCCGGTTACATCTTTTTGTACAGACATAAATTCGAATTCATGCTCACTTTTTATCCCATTTTATATCTTATTTACCATTCTACATTTTCTATATAGCTTCTCCCTTCTTTTCACTCTCTTAATTCTATTTTATTTATTTCATCTCAATTTTTAAACATTATGCATATATCTTTTGTCTGTTCTATTTTCAATTCTATTATCTTTTCTCATGAATACAAAATTTCTCCTGATTGAAATATGACACCTTTAAAATCTTTCCCCTAAATTTAACACTTTAAAATAATATATACTTTTCATTCTGATTCTGCTTAGTACATTCTAAAGCTACATACTATATTATAAAATAAAAAGAAGTAATAAGTTTATAATATAATTAAAACAATAATCCATGGCAAATTAAGCTCTATTATTAAATCCAGTTTTCTAACATTATTTCAAATATAAATACAACAATACAATCTTATGTACTTTGCAGAATCTTTTTTTAATCATATTTTTTACCCACTATCTCTGAATAAATCTTGTTTCTTTACATCTTGTTTTAAACCTTTGTAACTTCTCTTCCTTTTTGCCTTCCTTTCTTCTCCAATCCTGCCTTTTTACCCCCTGTTCTCTTAATCTCCACCTTCTTTCTGTATTTCCTCTTTTCTTTGCTTTCTGACATTGTATCAATTTTTCACCTTATTTTTCACTTTTTTGGTGTTTTTTAAGTTTTTAAATTCTCCATTCTCTTTCCCCTCTTTCCCTTTTCTTCCCCGGCTAAAGTTGTTTGTTCATTAAAAGATGGCTTCTTCTTCATCCCAGTTTTCTTGTTCTTGTAGTTTCTGGAGGTAGAAATCGCCATTTCTAAAAAATGGAAAACAGATCCAGAAGAGCCTTTCGCTTCTTGTTCCTCTTCTTTTAGCTTTTTGAATTCAATTTTCATCAACAAGTAGTGCCATTATGAAAAGTTTTTTTTTATACAACCCAAAATGTTTTTAGTCTTTCAAATAATGATTTCCACAAGTCCCAAAGTCACCAAGCAATCCAAATACACACAGTCTGTTTCATTTAGCACTTTCTTCTTTTTATACTTTCTCTTCCTGGGGTTATAGTTCAGTTATAAAGCTCCAATTAAAATATATCTTTTAGAAGTCTTGTTACAGTTTAGCTCTGATCTTATAAAAATCCAAGCAGCCTCCTCCAGCAAAATCTTAACATTAATTATTTTCCTCTCCCTTCCCACTTTAGCAAAAAAGAGTTTGTTTTTTTCCCCAATGCTCAGAAATCTTTATTGTCCCCCTTGTCTTTAATTTTCAGGATTACCTGCTGATGCTAAAATGGGTTTGTCCAATTTCTCCATTCATTTGCTATCACCGTAAGGAAGGAAGTGAGAAAAAACAAACTTTCCCTTTTTTCTTCCATTTGCCGCTTTTTCCGTCTTCGTCGGGAACGATGTGTCTATAATGAAACTTAAAAATCCTGGGTATTTAAATGTTACTTATTATCCCAGTTAGCCAAAAACTTTCACTTTCTCAGCTTCCTCCTGCACATTCTTATCCAGATAAAAGCTTCTTTGTGGCGGCCATTGCTGAGTGCCACTCCACCGCTTTCAGAAAAGGAGTTAAGCCAGCTGAGGAGGGGGGTTGTGATACCCCCAGACCCCTGCTGGATCTCCCCTATCTTCAGTTACCTTTACGGGTAACTATAGCCCCAAAATCCAGCCGGATAGGGGGCACTCCAACGGAGAGCGCAGCAGAAACCGTGCACAATCGTGGATTCCTGCCGCTGCCGAAGCGTTGCAAACCGGAAGCCCATCAATGTAGGTTTTTTTTTTCCTGTTTGAATTGTGTTGGTGTTTGTTTTGTTTGTTGCCAAAATCAAAGGGTGCCTGATAATCTGTCCCAGTGAGTTGTCACTGAGAAAACTTAGAGATCATTTCCAGATAGTTCAATAGAATATAATATTTTTTACATATCTTACAACAAGAACTGGCCCACAACTTCTTTTTTTCCTAATACATTCCTTGGTAAAACTACATCCGGTCTCACAATTATTTTTTAGCTATAGCTTTATGTCTGTGGAGATAAACAAATANAGCTCTATGTCTGTGGAGATAAACAAATACATTTCATACACACATTTAGTTCAAAGTGTGTGTCTGTGTGAAGATAGATGAGAGAAGGAGGTTGAGAGAGGGAAGGGAGAGGGAGGGAGAAGGAGAGGAAGAGGGAGGGGTAGAGAGAGTGTTTTCCCTTTCTACACATGGATAAGCCCCTGGCCTTACTTTTTCTATCAAATCCTTATTGCCTTAACAGCTCTATGAGTAACTGTTGAATATTATAGAGTTAAGCAGGGAAATGGCTCAAAGACTTCCGGGGTCCCTTCCAACTCTTTTATTCTGTTATTCTATATTTTACCCTTTTATTTTTATTTTCAAAGGTTCCTAAGCAAGTGTTTCATTTTGAAAATTTACGTATGCTCATGGGAAGAATGAGGAATGCATATGAATTATGGAGAAAGATATTAATTCCAAAATTCATAGGAAATCAAAGTTTCACAATCAACACTAACATGCAGCAGTAACTTTGTAACCAAGTATATTTTAAGTAGAATATTCTCTGTATTTGCTAAGGTCTTTTTACTTAGTCTTTCTAAAATCTGAAAAGATTTCAGTTTCATTTTATAAAGTTTGTTTGTTGAAAAATATCTTTACATGGAATATATATATTTAGCAGAGATTCACCATCTGACAAACAATGGAAACCTTTTGCTGTGATGTTGGAATAAATATTAGATATGTTTTTGATTTTTTTTCAAAAAACATCAAAATAATTTCNTGTGATGTTGGAATAAATATTAGATATGTTTTTGATTTTTTTTTCAAAAAACATCAAAATAATTTCAAACAATATTAACAAAATATGTGTAGGCATTTAGCTGTATGTTTAAGATGTATTTACAAACGCACATTGTTTAAAGACGATTATGTTTTCTTAGGAACATGGTTTGGAATATGGTTTTTGGAGGAATATGGTGTCATAGAAATGTGGTTCAACCATTGTAATGTCTTTGTAATACCAACAAGATCAGATATAAATTGGACAATCTTGTGTTGCAAAATTCTGAATGTCATAATTGCCTTAATGACACATAGAAAAGATAATTATATCTCATCAAAGAGCTGATCTAGTATTATTATTCATTTCCAGTCCAACTGTAGCATCTTTGAAGCATGGAAAAGGATAAGGATACAGTCTAATATTATCAATTAGCACTAAGGCTCATTATAGCAGCAATTCAGCCTTACTTGTTGATCAACATTAATGCCTTACAGGACTCTATTTCTCAATATCTTCAGGGCGGAACAGAGTTCAGTAATGGAAAAGTGAAATGCTGTCTGAAAGAAATAATGATTGATATTTTCAAGTTTCAAAAAAATCTGTCCACCAATTTTGACTCAGTAGATTATCTGGTAATAGATTTTAAAATATTGCATTTTTTTCAATAAATTGTTTGATTTTTTTCCTCTTAGCATTCCATCAATAAATGAAAAATCACATCATGATTCTATGATTCTGTTTAATAAAAAAAATAAGTTCAGTGAATTCATATTTTCACACAACTATGTTGTGTATTCATGGGATTTCAGCTTTGTTAGAAAGGTGGGGAAAAGTGCCAAGATGCTAAAATCAACTTACAAGATATGTAATAAAATTATGATGTTTATTTTTTGTGAAGTTTGTTTTTCCTTTAATGTTGTTGTGGCTTTGTTTGAAGCTGTGCATGAGCACTGTGGGTTAATGTTGCTTTGAAAATAAGCAGTTGTGATATATTGTTGTGATATATGCTCTGCTTCTTTTGTCATTGCAAATGATGTTACAATGGCTGGTCTTGCATTGTAATGATGCAGTTTTGCAAGTCTTTTTTTCACAAGAGAGATATTTTGGTGGTACAACATTAAAGTGAATTTGAGTCATCTCTATTTTCAGGATTGAATCTGTGCA